>JBAMJV010004597.1:0-17500 GCA_037951105.1 Echinarachnius parma | reverse complement strand
GTGTGATAAACGACTTCGACTCCACGAGTACATTAATGTTAAATGTCATTTGTGGATTTATGGATTGATGGATTTTATTTTGATTTATCTTTCGTTATAAATCAATCACTACAAAGGTATACCAACAAAAAAATATTAAAGATGAGGTATATCTCTGTTACCGACGCGTCGCGACGTCACGTAATAAGGGGGTGGTGGCAATGACACCGCGCTCTTATACAGGCCCGTAGACAGGTTCGCCACGGGGGGGGGGGGGGGGGGGGGGGTGAGGGTGGTGTGTAATTTACCAAAACGGGGCCAGCCAAGTCCTATCTTGGCCAAGACCGAGACCCCTGGCTGAGTCGTGTAAGCGGGGGAGGGGGACCTTTCTGAATACGCACCCAACGCACCCGCTGGCTACGGGCCTCGTATATATATGTATTAACAACAATGAAGTGCCGATGGTAAATAATAACGGAGTGCAGTCCACAATAATTTCAAGTCAGAGCATGGTGGGTGGCTGTGTCATTTTCAACTTGTAAAATGTAAAGGTATCGACTTACTTCTACGTATCTACCTACTACTGAACTAGTGCAAATGATTTAGCGAATTTGGTTGTGACAGATGGAAAGCTTGGGAGAGGTTGTATATCAGGTTGGTTTACGCTGAGAGGGGATGCTACAGATCATACTGATGCCAGCTTTTCTCTACCAATCACACGAAGAAAGGGCGTTACGCCACCATCACGTCCTGTCCCTTTCAACTCTCTATATAGACCATGTAGACTATAAGGACATTAACATCTATGAGCTAAATAATTAAGGACTGCGGGTCATCCTTACAGTTACGTTACCATTTAATGAGGTATGGTAATCATGGTGATGAGATTCTCACATGGCGGATGGCGTACACTAGACAAGCTCAGACGAGAGGTCACAAACTGGCCTAAATGCAAACAGGGCGATTTGTGAGAGAGGTTAAGCATTCACCGTCGCGTGTTAATGCCGCCTATATTTGGGTTGCTTATGTAGGACTCATGACGTGCAACAACGACAATAATGGAGCGGTTTAATGCTGTCTTGCAGATGTTCGCCATCCTCCTTGCTCTTATGTCATGTCTGCAGTTTACTGGTAAGTAATCACCATTAAAGGGATAGCTGAGTTCTGGTAAAGAGAGTACAGTTGTGGTCAGACTGAATTTTAGTAACCAAAACCTGCACCATTGCATTACAAACTAATAGTTATAACTCCACCATGCTCGAAAGGAATACAACATTACAAATGACTAAGTAAAAAGCATGTTCATTCAAAAAGAGCCATTAAAACTCAATAGGACGCTCTCTAAACACTCATCGGTTTCAACCATTTTAAATTAAATAAATATGTGATTTTTGGTTTAAAAAGTGATTAGATAGAGAGATAATAAACAACTATTTCAAAACCTTTTTTGTAAATTTTTTAAAAGAGGAAGCATTTTTAAAACTTTTGTAACGGCTGGTTCAAAATTATCAAATATTTGTGGGGCCCCATAATTAATACAAATGGTTATGTTTATGGATATTTCAAACGTTTCTGAACCGATTTTGATCAAATAAAGTGTATTCTGTCATTCAAATTGTATGCTCTTTCAGATTTGACACTCAGTTTTTTATTACCTCACACAAAATTATTATGTGTAGCGCCCTCTATACCAAAACTCAACTCTCCCTTTAAGCCTTTGCATACCGGTTTTTAATCATAAATCATACACTTGTACAGACGTATAGATATTCTTATCATTGTTGCTATTGTGCACCGTTACCCTTGTATGAGTCATAGTGAAGTTTCATAAGATAACGTAATGGTTCGTAATGTTTTAATGTTGCTGCGACATGCTTTTGAATCATTTTATTATTCAGTTTCATAAGCTTTGTTTCTATATATACACTCAGCAAAAAAAGAAAGTAAACACTTTTTCAAGTCCAGAATTTTCGTATAAAACTTTAATAAAAATCAATAAATTACATATCAAATTTAAGAAAATTTAATTGTTTTTGTCAACCTGCCAGGTGAACACAAATTGAAACTCCACGCATGAGTGAACACATTTGTTTTTCTCTTCCAATGTGCAAAAGTAAAAATTGCAAAAATAGACAGTCAGCCATTGATGTGTACATGCCCTTCCACACCAAAAAATGGAAACAAAAGACCACACTTACACAATGGCTTTATCTTTGAATGAGAGACAAATGTGGTTAAACTGCATTATTGATATCCAGCATACGCCGTCGATGTACTGCGCTGTTTAACAGTCATGGTGGCCCAACAAGATATTGACTTTAAAGAAAGAAACACTGCAAAGAAAGAAAGATATTGACTCTAAACAAACAAAGATTACTCTTTTTAATAATAATTTTCTTTTCAAGTACAATGAACCATGCAAACCTTTATCGTGTTTTGTTTAACTTTTCTGTGCAATATGACTTTTTATATTTTTTGTGCAATTTTGCAATTTTTACTTTTGCACCTTGGAACAGACAAATGAATGTGTTCACTCATGCGTAAAGTTTCAATTTGTATTCACCTACCAGGTTGAAAAACAATTAAATATCCTTTAATTCTATCTATCTATCTATCTATCTATCTATCTATCTATCTATCTATCTATCTATCCATATATATATATATCTATCTATCAGGCCATAGTTCATCCAAACGTTGGACAAAGCCCTCCTCATGAAATTTCCATTCTCTTCTGTATCTAGCTATCCTTGGCCATGCGGCCGTTCCCATGTATGATGTTAGTTTATCTCTTCAACTTTTCTTTTGCCTTCCTCTTCTTCTCTTTCCCTTCCTTGGTTGCTATTCTGTTAAATGATGTGTCCATATAATGTTCTTGCTACATGCCCAGCCCATCTCCATTTTGATTCCGTTACTTTCTCAATAATGTCTTTAACCGTTGTTTTTTGTCTTATGACTTTGTGATTGATTTGTCTCTCAAAGATAAATGCAACATTTTTCTTTCCATAGCTCGTTGAGTTGTTACAAGCTTCTGTTCTAGTTCTTTTTGTCAATGCCCATGTTTCTGACCCATATGTCATGGTTGTTAGAATTCATCTGTTAAACAATCTTCTTCTTAGTGACATGGGTATATTTTTTATCGATCAACATATCTTTTTGTCTTCCAAAATTCATCCATCCTGCTTTTACTTCTTCTTTCGTGGTGTCTTGCATTTTCAATGTTTGTCCCAAGTACTTATAACTACTCACTCTCTCTAACTTTCGACCTTCTATCTCAATGTTTTCTTATGTATCATTATAGCGTGTCATATATTTGTTTTTCTTTATGCATGGTTAATCCAATATATAGTTTGACTTTCCCTGTTAGACCCGTCAGCTGTTCTTCCAGGTCTTTAATTGATGTTAAGATTAGAGCCACATCATCAGCGAATCTTAGATCAGTTAGTGTTTCCCCATCAATGTTTATTCCGCCATTTAAATTTGAATTTTTAAATACTACCTCTATATGGTGCTGTAAATATATTTGGAGATAATGTGTCTCCCTGTCGGACTCCCCTTTGGATCTTGACTTCATTTGATACATATATCATCAATGTGGATTATGGCTATTGCGTTCGTATATACAGTATATCTTCCTGGTTGTTTACATACCCTTTCTTCAATATTTATTTTCCGGAGGGCATCAGACATGTCTATGTGTTCGATGGAATCAAATGCCTTCTGGTAATCCACAAATACAAGGCATAGTTGAAGTTGGTATTCATTTGCTTTCTCAATAAGCTGATTTATAGCTTGTAAATGGCCTGTTGTTGAAAATTCAGCTCTGAACCCTGCTTGTTCTGTAGGGTGATTTGCAGTACTAGTGATTTGTGTCCAATATTGATTCTATTTCGAATTACTTTGGTGAAGATCTTATACAAATGAGATAGAAGGCTGATTGGGTGGTATTTTTTTTACATCAGCTCTGTCCCCTTAAAGAATTATTTTTGCCTCATTCCAATTAAGTGGTTGGAATCTGTTGTTTTTCTAGTATCTGATTAAATAGTTGCACTAACTGTGTAATAGTCTTCTCCCCTCCTTGTTTAATGATATCACTCGTTATCTCATCATTTCCTGGTGCAATATTATCTTTCATATACTACAGCTATCTCAACTTCTCTTTGTGTTTCTGGATGATCTAACTTTATGATCAGTATGCTGTTTTTTCGTTAAACTAAAGTTTAAAGTTTAAAGTTCCTGGTCAAAATAAGTGCATATTTCTAGTAGCTCCGATCTCTCAGAGGTGATATGTTTCCATCCTTTGTCTTCAATTTATTAATTCTTGACGTTTTACATTCCATTTTGTGTTTTATTTTTGGCCCTCTTCCACTTTCTAGTGTTTCTAAAATGATCCTAGAAGTTATTCGTCTTTTCCTTTGGCGACTTTTCTTTTTCTCACTGTTTTCACTATTTCTACGTACTCCACTTTTTCTTGTGTTGTCTTTGATTCTTTCAATCATAGTTGCTTTCTTCCGATCTTACTGTCTTTATTTTCTCAATTGGGGCTACGGCTTTTGCTTATTCTAACATTGCTGTTGTTAATTTATCGCATCGTTCATCAATGTTTATATCCTCCATCCAGTGGCGTAGCGTGGTCGGACTGATTGGGGGGGGGGGGGGGCACGAAAATTATTGGGGGGGCACACCTTATGTATTTCTTTGTTTTTTCAAAAAATGGCCCCTTATGTTTTCTATTGTTTTTTTCGAAATTATTGGGGGGGGGGGGGGCACGTGCCCCCCCGTGCCCCCCGTAGCTACGCCATGGCTCCATCTCTATCCATCAAACCGGGTTGTGAAGCTTTAATTTAAATTCTTCTTTCTTTTCCTTCAACTTCGAGATATTAATTCGTGTCTTCCTTTTATTTTGAATGAATCTAAGCCTAGCTAGTTTCTTATTGATGCTTACATTTACTCTAACCATTCTATGATCACTTGCAATATCTACATTGGTTATGACTTCACAATTCTTAAATATCCCTCGCTGGTTACAAAGTGTAACATTTATTTGATTTCTATGAACTCCATTTGGACTCTACCAGGTCCATTACCGACTCTTATGTTTCTTAAAGGGATAGTTGAGTTCTTGTAAGGAGAGTACAGTTTTAGTGAAACTGAATTTTAGTAACCAAAACCTGCATCATTACATTACAAACTAATAGTTATAACTAGAAAGGAACACGAAATTACAAAATGACGTAGTAAAGATCATGTTATCATTCAAAAAGAGCCGTTAAAACGTAAGAGGGCGCTCTCTAAACACTCATCGGTTTCAACCATTTTGAATAAAATATTGTGCATGTGACGCTTTGTTGAAATAGTGATAAGATAGAGAAATAACCAACAACTATTTAAATACCTATTTTGTAACTTTTTGAAAAGAGGAAGCATTTTTTTGAATTTTTAACGGCTGGTTCAAAATGCTCTAATAAACCCGGGGCCCCGGGTTTATTACAAATTGTTATATTTATGGATATTTCAGCCGTTTCTGAACCGATTTTGATCAAACAAAGATGATTTTATTGTTTAAATATTATGCTCTTTCAAATTTTACACTCAGTTTTTCATTACCTCACAAACCAATTAAGTAGTCTAGCGCCCTCTCTACCAAAACTCAACTTTCCCTTTAAATTATGTATTGGTCACTTTAAGTTTATGTTCCATTGCAAATTCTATCATCCTTTCACCTCTCTCATGTCTTTCCCCATAACCAAATGATCCCATGATATCTTCTTCTCCCTTTTCACATTGTCCAATTTGTGCATTAAAGTCCCCCATACGAACTATATAAGTACCAGAATGATCTATGATAGCCATTATCTTCATAAAATTCCTCCACTATTGTGTCATCATAATCATTTGTGGGTCTATAAGCTTGTATGATGTACATTTCATCATTTCCCATCAGTGGCACTTTTATAGCAGTCACCCTGTTTGATAAGCTCTTAACTTCCTTCACATAGTCCTTAAATCCAGTATGTGTCAAAAATTAAATTCCTTTTGCATTTGTATCCTCCTTTGTTTTCCCCTGTTGTATAGCCATGTGCCTCCTTTAAGTTCTATCAATCCTTCCCCTTGTCTATTAGTTTCAGCTAGCCCAATGACATCCCATTTAAATCCATCTATCACAGTAAGAAAAAATGGGTCAATCTTACACCTATATAGGTGCACACCGTTGCCACACTGGGAGCACCTATATAAGTGCAACATTTCACCTTTCGGTAAAGGTGCAGAGTTGATCCTTCACCGTTTGCACCTTGACGGTGCAATAAAGCATATTTAGAAAAAGGTGCAAAGTTGCACTTCAAAGTAGTTAGGCAGATGTAAATGTAAATGTAAGTGTAATTGTATAAAAGTGTAAGTGTAAATGTAAGTGTAAGTGTAAATGTAAGTGTAAGTGTAAATGTAAGTTAAAGGTGCAAAGTTGGGAAATGTGCAAATATGCCATGTAATGGTGCAACATTACACCTTTGAGTTAAGTGCAAAGATGCACCAAAAATGGTTAAAAGTTGCACTTTTGTTTAAGTACCACCCTTTTTCTATGTGTATCTATAGCCCTATCCTCCTAATCCTACTAACCTACGACATAATTATCCTATACATACTTTGCCCTAAGCCTATACCTATCGTTCCTATCTATCGTTCCTTGTTCACGATTAGCTTATAACCAGTGTACAACACGATGTATGTTTTGTAGTGGTTAGTAAATTAACACAGACTTAAAACATTATTGCATTCATTATTTCCATCCGAAAGTGGTTCACAAGAGTCCACTGATAATCAATTATACTAATTTAAGTTAAAAATGCATTTTTATAATTATTTCACAAAATAACGGGATTATGAACAGATTCAATGTCATTTTGAAAAAGCACAAACTAGCTCATGAATATTCATGAACCTATGACAAATTACTTCAAATTGTGTGGTTTAACGGTATATTCGTATACAAACAATAACGATAACAATGTTAAAACTTACACCGTGCGTGGCTTACACACACAAGAGAGTTGTGCGAGGACGCGCTTATAGTATACGAACTTGCCTGATTACAAACATATTATGTCGCTGACCTGTGAGTTTATCGGAAACGCCATCTAGAATCGACGACAGTGAGCCTTAAACCAATTTGTGTGATGTGATGGCAATATTAGGTGATTCTATCAAGAGATATGTAACTTTCAAGGCACTCGATTGACTAAGTTAGGTCTAAACTTATAGATCGGCATGAAACTTTTCAATCGGCGCATGATTAAAGCGTACGCAATGCGATAAAGTGCGCTTTATATCAAAGTATATTTTATACCAGGAAGTATAATTATTCATAGATGATTGGTTTGTAAAATATGAATGCGACAATTATCACGCTATGTTTCGCGTGGTGTGTAGACAGCAATTAGTGCGAGTTCGTGCAGTATGTAATGGCCCATTGATTATATAGTGCATGAGCTACATGTAGGTGTGGAAATGTTCACTTGGGACACTCGTAAGGGGGTCAATTAGGGGTACCCTATACCAAATAAATTATATTTACATCTCACACTACTACACATCGATTTTGGCAGTTTGAGGCGGCCCATTAAAAAAAAAGATGGGGGCGGGGGGGGGGGGGGGGGGCGGCGGGGAGGATCAGGTGATGATTGGTTTGTTATAATATACCGTCACAATAATCATTTAGTCGATCGTATCGAAGTGGCAATTGCTGCAGGGTTCTATACCATAATTGAATTATTTTTTGTGTGCACCAGACATCAGGTGAATGGTCGGTAAAATATTGAGGCAAGCGTATGAAATAATAATTTCAATAGCCGTTCCGTGTATAAGGCAACACATGAGTTAACTCCGCTTTATTTAAAAAGATCCTTTCAATTTTGTGATTATAGTTATTCTCTAAGATCAAATGGAAATTTATTTTTACCAAAACCAAAAACAGAATTTCTTAAACGCACATTTCTTTATAGAGCTAGAGGCGCGCGTGAATATAATATTCTTCCCTCTGTAATAAAATCCTCGCCAAGTATTTTTGTATTTAATAAGAAATTGCATTCTTTTATACCAAGTTTCGTTTAATCCTCTTCGATGATATTGATTCAGTAGTACAGACTGTAGGCTGCACTCGTAGTTGTAGCTTGTAATTCATAATAATTGTTGAAATTCATTGTTAGTTATTGTTAATTGCTGTTAATGGTTGTTTGTTGAAATTCATTTTTGATTATATTGTTAAGTACTGTTAATTATTGTAAATTGTTGTTAATTATTGTTAGTATATTGTTGTTAAGGGACCCCATGGTAGAACAGCAATGTCTGCATAGACGGCGCTGAATGGGCCATCACTCCGAATCTTTTGTATTTACTTGTGTTTCGGAAAATAAATAAATAAATAAATAAAATAATATGTTGGTGTTTATGACGCAGTTTAAAGTTGCGTTGTCGCCGACGCCGTGTGTAGGCACTATGTTCGATTGCGTCGGCATATAAACTGAAACAAACCATAACAAATATGTCTTACAGATTACAGAATACATATTGATAGCACGTTTGAATATGCCAAAGGCCATATAAATACATTTGAAAGAGCATTAACATTAAATAAACACCCGTCTATAAAAGATATTATAAGAAAATAGCCGAATGCAGAGGAACCAATGAGCGCATGTCATAGGTGAATGTGTGTGTGTGTGTGTGTGTGTTTTTGTGTGCCCCGTCGCTATGCCATGCGCTCATAATTGGGGAACCAATTATGAGCGCATGGCATATAACTGTAGGAAACCCATGCAGTTCCCTTTTCACGAAGTAATTGGTTATAAGCATTTTAAGTATAGGATTTTGCATTTTAATATTACAAAACTTTGCTATGCGTTTTATATGCACGTGTATGCCTATACCATTAGCCTATCTACATTAAAGGTATGGTGACAAGAAAACTGCCTCAAAATTGTGTTTTACTGTATATAAGGTAGATTTTCATGAAGATTACTAATAAAAACATATTTTCCACGTGGGAAAACCCGGTAAAATACAAAAATCAACTTGAAAATTCACTTTTGGAACCCCCGTAAAAAAACTGAGTCCGGGCGAAAAAAAATGACGTCATCTTTGTGACGTCACATGCAGGCAATCGCAGTTTAGCTCGGTCATAGACGTACACGCTGTGTGCAATACTCACGTTGACAGAGAGATATTATTTCCATTTTTTTCAATATTTGCCAACATTTGTTTAAGTTTATATCATGGACGATATACACTCAGAGGTGTAGCTGCATCCTGATACAATTCATTTTTTAGCAATTCTAGGCATTTTCAGTTAAGCCTCAATTTATAAGCAAAAACGAGTTTGTTTTTCTAGCAAGTCATAGGCTCTGCATGTAAATCATGCACGTTCCTGCACGTTGCGGTCTGCTTGTGATGTCATGATCCGGGTTGCACGTGCGCACATTCCCGCTCTGCTATAAATAATTTTTTTAGGAGCATGGAACGCCGATGCGAAATAAAGCAAAAAAGTTGCATGAAATTTACCTTTTTTGCCCAACTTAAGGATTTCTTTGAAAAAAAGAGTGTGGTATATCAATAAAGGCACATATTAAAAGCTATAAACCTGAATCAAAGCCGGGATTTTTCCCCCTCCTTTAAAGTGATCCGTGTAAAGTGTCAGATATTGCACAAACTGACATTTGAGACTTCAATCCTATATCAATATCATTGTAAAATAGAATTGAAAGATTTGTGAAAGTTTGAAAGAAAACGAACACTGTTTACCTAATGAAAAGACGAATAGGCTATTGAGTTCATATTTTATCACCGAATATTGATGGTCTGTTGTAGATTTGTTGCAGTAATAATCATCCGTTTGATCTTGACGATATCCGCATCCGTGTAACGTATACGGCTACAGACGGTACGGAATTCATGGAATTTGCGCACACTATAGGCTCAAAGTTCAGTTAGACACTTTACCTGTGTCACTTTAATATTCCCTATACTCCTTTTTTAATTAAATTTTTGATTCTAATGGGGGAAATAACTTTTGATATATTGGATGTAGGAGCAAATCGACTTTGACAGTTCAAAAAGTCTTCTTTTCTCTTCTGTTTCCCATCTTAATTTTTCATCGTCAACCTTCTATACGATCCTTATTATTATCATCTCCACGTATGCACATGCAGTTTACTGTAGTTCGTTGTGCTCGAGTTTCAAATCGCAAAACCAGGTCCGTCATCATGTGCACTGCCAACTCCAACCACGGAACCAGAACGCGGTGGTTATTTAAAGGGAATTCAGACCGGTATATTAGACGCGTGGATCCATCTTGCGCACTTCTACGCACAGTACGTAATCCTCATTGGCTCAGTTATAAGTAGCGATCGCAAACTGTCCCACTTCCGAATACCCGAGTCAAAAAAGCATCAAAAATAGTCGCGTTCGGAATGTTTGTACTAGTCGAATGGAGATCCATCAGAGATGTTTACGAGCGAAAATATCACGTAACACGCTTAACCGCAACCGACTTCAAAGTGCCGCTGTTTGATGTCTTAGGTGATAGCGTGAGAAATTATTGCTGCATGCAATTTCATAAGAAGGCCCGTGTTCAGATATTTCGAAGCACCGCTCTTCGATCGATCCAACACATATCGTGAGTTTACCTCGAGAGATTACGGTGGAGTCGAGTTGGAATTTGCTGACTACCCATTATAACCCACGCATATATGACTTTAAAAGACAGGTGCATGTTTTTGCGCACGGCTCGTATAATATTATAACGCGAAATTCAAGAATTAGTTTTATATGGTTTAGATATTAAACCACACGAGAACAAGTTTTTTAAACCTTGTGTTCGAATTATTCACCATGATTTTCTAACGAATGCAGTATGAATACGGTGTATATCATTTCAAGTTAAATAAAAATAGACATCAACATTAGCAAAACGTTCTCGTAGCATTTTAGGCAGAGTTCAACTTCAAAGTACCCTTCTATGCCACTTAGTCCATTGCTCAGGGGTCCTGTTGAAAAGTAGTAGGTGGAAACCTGCACTTACGAGCACTTATAGACTAGCCTATTCTTTTTAACAACTGAAATGGGATAAAACGATCACCTTTCCTTCTGTTTCCTGCATGTTACCTCTTTGTATGTGTGTGTGTGTGTGTGTGTGTGTGTGTGTGTGTGTGTGTGTGTGTGTGTGTGTATGTGCGTGCATATGTGGGCGTGTGTGTTTATGTGTGTGCTTGTCCGCATTGATCAGTACGAGTGTGCACAAATACCAACGTTTGGCTTCCATTTGATGTTTCATTATTGCAATTACACTTGTAGGGGAAAAGGATAGAAATGAGCGATCATTTCGAAATTGTCGCCTTTTGCAACATCACTTGCGAGCTGCTCGCCATTGGTTTTGTACATGAAATTTCACTTATTTTCAATTTTCGTTGCTTGAACAAATTATCTTAAATGCTTATTTTTACGAATTCATTAAGGAATATTGACGGGCATGTTGATATTGATTTGGCATGTTTAAGATCATAAGATTGCTTGCAATTAAGAAAATAAAAATGTGTGAAATGTTCAAATGCCGTCACAATCGATAACAATTGTGAACGATACACAGGTTAACCTGTTATAACTTTTTTGCTGCTTTACCGTAGTTTATATTTTCGCTCATGATTCTTCTCATTCACCTTGTTATAATAGCTAACACAAATTTCTGGGGTGGAATTCCCCTTTAAGCCTCTAAAAAGAACTCGTTCTAAGTCAATTTCAGGATCTAGAACTAAGTAAGCAACACACAGTGTTTAAGTCTTTGACTAACTGGATAAGCACTTTCCCGTATCAGTTAAACCTAGCTGGCAACTAAAATGATCTCTTGTTGCATACTTCTTGGTTTATGGGATTGGGCCTTTAACACACACTAGCTCAGTTCAATTTGATCATCTTGATCAAAGGGATACGGTGGCAACAAGCAATACGACGGACCGTCGACCTGTGTGTAGCCCCCTTATATAGCATATTACCCTCCTATATACAACAAACGTACGCCGGTCGGCGCATAACCCGTTCACTACGAGATTCTGAAATCCCCATAGACTTTGTACATAGCCCACTATACAAGCTCAATAATGAATTACCAACAGACCTTTACAGGCCTACCACAGTCCTTTTCAGTAATAAAAACAATTATAATAATATATTACATTTATATAGCGCTTAATACAATGTTTCTAAGCGCAAAATGTAATTCCTTTTCAGAACTACCGATCTTTACTTATGTTACATGGTGCTACCGCAAACCTACTGTGTAGGAAATCCTTTTATTTGCAAATATTTAATGAGTATTGGGGCCCTGGTGAGGATACTTCTTGGAGCTTCGGACTGGGAGGTTACGACAGATCCGCGCTGGTTCTCATTATATACGTCGTAATCACGCGACTGCATACTGAGAAATTAAAGGAACTACAGCGTCTAGATGGCCTAATTTTCACAATTCGGCTCTCTATATATGTAATTTTTCCCGAAGAAAAAGAATTTGGCAGTCATTTCTCATGAAATCAATCAATTTTGGGGTAATTGGTAAATATCTAATTGTCCTGGGAACACCCCTTTTTAAATCGCCAAAATGTGACGTCATCTAAAGAACGAACTAATGAACTAAATTCTGTAGATGACGCGTCATGACGTAAGCCAATGCATTGTCAATAACATGTCGATCACGCTGCCGATTCCGGACCCTAAATGTGGGTGGGGCGTAAACTGGCTGCTAAGTGAGATTTGGCATCAGAAAACTAGTTTTAAATCACTACTGTGTTTATTTTCATGGATTTTTTTTTGGCAGACCTATGTTTCAAGTCATCAACTATGGAATAAGTGTCAAAGTACGTTGTATTCTTTAGGTCCTTTAAGCAACGTTCCCCATGGAATGCTTTGAATTCCGTTTGGCTAAATTCCTCGATGCATCTGTTTGCAACTTTACAGATGACCAGATTACATACGACGAGCAGGGCTACTAAATTCAATATTTTGCGACTGCATGGGTCGGGGAAACATTCACGGAAGCAGGTATGCTTTTTTAAAGCTAATTAACTGTGTAACTTAAGGAACCCTAAAAACAGAAAAAATATTGAATTCCGTTCCCGGATATGTGAACAAGTGTATCATAACCTCTTAAGTGACTGCTGTGAACGGATATGTAATTTCGGTCACACAATACAGTGTGAGCCCCCCAAAACAGGAACTGGGTATACTTGCCATTATAAATGAACATGATGACTAGGTTCACGGGATAGTGCGTCTTTTAGTTTTACAAAGAAACATTATACGAAGAACAGTAATTTTGGTAGAGTATTTTTTGTTCGATATTATGACAGGCTGTAAGTGCGATTTATCAGGCACTGACTTGGTAAAAATTGACAAAATGGGAACCTGACATTGTCTCACTTAAGACATCTCACTTAAGACATCCTAAGTCGATATTACTCAAACAAAATGACTGTTCTTGGTATAGTTTTTTAAAACATGCCCTATCCCGTGAATCTAGTCATCATTTTCCTTTGTTATGGCAAGTACCCCGTTTCGTTTTTTTTTTTTTTTTTTTTTTTTTTGGGGGGGGGGGGGGGGGGCACTCTGTATAGTAATCACTGTTAACATATTTTTCTACAATTGCTGGTAGGTTTAACAACAGAAATACTTAAAACTCTAAAGTTCATACATAAACCACTTCAATTAGGGATACTAGTACTAAGCTACTATTATTTTGATTTGATTTATTTATTTTCCAAATTTTCAAGCATGATAAATTATACTACGTATATTATACAAAATCGAAAGTAAAGTACGCTATTTCAATGTGTTCCGGTTCTTTCTGTTGGTAGTGCCTGTTTGTGTTTGATAGACGGACACAAAATAGGTTCGTGCAAGTTTTGAATGACTGCCTGCTGGGCTAGCACTGAGAACGTTTACATACAATCTCATCATGGTGGTCATGTAAGTAGAAACGCTTTTAGTACTATGCAGTTATCGCTCTGCACTTTCATCTATAGGTTATCGCATACCATGCATACAATGTACTGTTTACTCTGGCATAGCGTCGGATTGCATGTTTGTATGGAGAAATAATAAAAATAGGGATAGATAAAAATATATCATAAATATTATTTGTATAAAAATGTTATCCAATATCACCAGCACCTGTCCGCATGCTCCATCCAGTGGCAAGTCACTAGTCAACCCAAAATGGGGGAGGGGGCAGCAAGGATCGTGTTTCCCGAGAAGGGGGGGGGGGGGGGGGGACAGTGCGAAATTGTATTATCTAAAGTTGCGCTACAACATTCTCTTTACGGGGGTGGAGTATAAGTGAAATATGAATTCCAACCGAGATGCATGGCCCACTCTTCACCCTTCTCCCTAAGTCATACCAAGTATCTCTTCATTTGCATCGTGGTTCACCAATGGATGATAGACGTATACATGTAGCTTGCCATTTTCTGTCGGCAATCACTATGGACGTGAGTGAACTGAGATGTTCGGATGTAGTGCATGCCTGATTGGTATCAAGTCGATTTGCTAAATTAGATATCAGGTTATCAGCAGAGGTATGTATCACAGACTCAGTCAGGCGCGCCGGAAGCAGTTTTGGATTGGGGGGGCAAAACCCGAAGGGGGCTCACGATTTATGTGTTTAGGGGCTCATGCCCGACCACACTTACAGGGTTGCAGTGGTGTACCCAGGATTTTTTTAGGGGGGGGGGGGACCAAGTACTTTCAACATTTTCGAGACCGAGACCAAGTACCTTCAAAGTTGAAAACCTCTCTCAGTGGGGGGGGGGGGGGGGGGGGGGGGTGTCCGTAGAAAATTTTCGAAGCCGAGATCAAGTACTTTCAAAATTTTCGAGGCCGAGACCGGAGATATTCAAAAAAATTTGGGGCCAAGACCAGGTTTTAGACGGTCGAGACCGCTTTAAAGTAGTCTCGAGGCCGGCTAAAATTTTAAAAGGGGGGGTTCAAACCCCCCAAAACAGCCATTTTTGGGTCAAGGGGGGTGTTTGAACCCCCAAAACCCCCCCTCCCCTGGGTACGCCTATGCAGGGTTGGCAATCTGGGGCATAAAAACATAAACCATATGCCACATTTGTATGATCAAACATCACAATTTTATATGGATGAATACTCAGTTTTTAAACGTTAGAATTAACAAGTATTGGCTGATACATTTAATTTGTTCTTTTCCTTTTTCTTTGTTTCTTCCTTTTTTTTGAGGGGGGGGGCTTTTTGGGGGGGCAAAAACGCGTTTTGCCCCCCCACTTTTTGGATTGGGGGGGGGGCGGCCGCCCCCCCTGCCCCCCCACTTCCGGCGCCTATGGACTGAGTCGTGACAATCGTGTCCCCGTGCGCGCGGGTGCGTTCATCCTCCTGTGGTCTGCTCGATCGTTTGCATGCCTGTTGTTGTTTCTGTCGTCCAAATACCAGGGGTTATAGTTGGTAGCATTACGATAATGTTCAAACACAAACATTTTCATCCCTTAATCATGATTAAACCAAGGAGGTACTACAAGGATAGTACCTCCTTGATTAAACCAAACTACCTCTTACGTTCACACACAAAGCCAATATTCCACAACAGCTGGCTTCCAGGTGCACCGAACATCGTATAAGTGCGCAGTTTGCTACTGCGCAGTGTGTTGTCTTTTTTCTGTCTGCTGTCCATAGAATTTTGAATAAACAAACCAACCCGTTTCTGTCTCTCTGAGCTGCGCTGTGCGCGCGAACGATCACGTTAAGCCACGCCCAGTTAGTTACGAGTCGTATAGCTAATCATGATTAAGCGAGCGAACGTTGTTCACACACGAAAAGAGCGTGATTCTATAGTCAGCTCTCGTACGAAACGACGATAAAACCCGTGTTTCGTTAGTCATGACTAGACTAACGATACGTCGTTTCGTTAATCAGCGTTCAGACTCACGAATTTCATCGTATAGCTAATCAGCAGCTGATTCTATAGTCAGCTGCTGATTGTTTAGTCATGATTAAGGGATGACATTTTTGTGTGTGAACACGGGGTGTGTTCTATCCTATCGGTTCCAAGCCAAATTGCATCAAATAAACACCTACAGTATATGTATCAAACATATCGACGTCGACAACAGAAGCGGCTGCTTAGCATACTGGTGGGGAAATAGGGGGCGCACAATCTGTCTGGGCGGATAGCCTGTCCGGGCCGCAGGATATGCTAGCATATCCTGACGGATTCGTCAGCTTGTGCTATGATGAGCTGTCTGGGGCCGTATTATTCTGTATAACGTTGGCCCGTCGAAGCATAATCAGTCTGTCGGATACTGTGTCCCCATTCGGTTTATGTATAACACATTTCGCTGATCTTTGGACGGTTTAATTCAATATGAACAAAGAATTGGACTACTATGGGGAGGGAAGAAAGGGGTAGAGCATAGTAATGTTTTATGGATGGCTAGGGGTAGCCAAGGGGGAGGGGGGGGGGGGGGGTTGCTGGATAAGGGGATATAACGGAGTATAATATATTACCTCCTCGGTTTGAGGGGGTTTGGACTACTATGGGAAGGGGAGAAGGAGGATGGCATAACAATGTTTTATGGATGGCTAGGGGGTGCGGGTTAAGGGGATATAACGGAGTATATATTACCTCCTTGGTTTGAGGGGGTTTAATTAAAATAATATGAACAGTGAATAGGAATGCTATTTAATTAAACCCCCTCAACCGCAGAGGTAACATATACTCCTTTATATCCCCTTAACCAGCAACCACCCCCCCCCCCCCCTGGCTACACCTTGGCTACCCACAGCCGTCCAGAATGCACTTCCCCTTTCTCCCCTCCCCATAGTAGCCCCATTCTTTGTTCATATTTAATGAAGCCCCCTTAAACCGAGGAGGTAATATATATATACTCCGTTATATCCCCTTACCCCCCCCCCCCCCCCCCCGGCTACCCCTGCTCATCCAGGACACATTGCAATGCTCTTCCCATTTCTCCCCTCCCCATATTAGTCACATTCTTTGTTCATATTTAATTAATTTATACTCCTTTATATCCCCTTAACTAACACCCCCCCCCCCCCCCCCCCTTGGCTATCCCTAGCCATCCATAAAACATTACGATGCTCTCCTCCTTTCTCCCCTCCCCATAGTAGTCCCATTCTTTGTTCATATTAAATTAAACCACCTCAAACCGAGGAGGTAATACTATATACTCCTTTATATCAGTATGAGGGCAGTCTGTACTAGTATAACTTGTCTCTAGGAGCAGTATATCCGTCCGACAGAATATCCTAGCACAAGCTGACGAATCCGTCAGGATATGCTAGCATATTCTGCGGCCCGGACAGGCTATCCGCCCAGACAGATTGTGCGCCGACACCCGTGAGTGGCACGAAGAGAGCGGCCTAGACCTAACCTCACCTATCCCGAGCCTTAAATGGTTGTAAAGGCGCCACCAGTGGCTTGGCAAAAAGCTTCCTCCATCCTTCTATG
>JBAMJV010004596.1:0-88398 GCA_037951105.1 Echinarachnius parma | reverse complement strand
GACGACGACGATGAAAATCGTCATCATCATCATCATCATGGCGGTAGAGGTGATGATAAAGACAACAGCTTGGTTGCGCAGCAACAGGGTTTCGCAAATTTGCGTTTATAAGCATAGAATTATGAATAAGAGTAAGTAACCTTCACTTGTAAACTAATAACATATTATAATTCAAAGCCACTAAAACATCAAGCAACGAACACAAACAAATGTTGAGAAGGGATCAGTGGCGTACCCAGGATTTTTTTAAGGGGGGGGTTATTTTGTAAAAAATTCCAAGCCGAGACCAAGTACCTTCAAAATTTTCGAGACCGAGACCAAGTACCTTCAAAGTTGAAAACCTCTCTCAGTAGGGGGGGGGGGGGGGGGGGGGGTGTCCGTTGAAAATTTTCGAAGCCGAAACCAAGTACTTAAAAAAATTTCGAGACCGAGACCAAGTACCTTCAAAGTTGAAAACCTCTCTCAGTGGGGGGGGGGGGGGGGGGGGGGGATTTCCATTGAAAATTTTCGAAGCCGAGACCAAGCGCTTTAATAATTTTCAAGACCGAGACCACGTATCTTCAAAGTTGAAAACCTCTCTCAGTGGGGGGGGGGGGGGGGGGGGGGTTCGTTGAAAATTTTCGAAGACGAGACCAAGTACTTTAAAAAAAATTGGGTCCGAGACCGGAGATCTTTGAAAAATTTTGGGCCCGAGTCCAGGGTTTAGTCCGTCGAGACCAGGAGGTGTATTCCGAAAATGATTTTAAGTTAACATTTATTGTATCTACGTCATATCTACGTCACTAAAATATTACACTGTACTTAAGGTATAGCGATTTGCTACAATATATTTTAGTGACGTAGATATGACGTAAATTAAATAAATTTTAACTTCAGAATACACCCCCTGGTTTTAGTGGGTCGAGACCAGGTTTTAGTTGGTCGAGACCAGGTTTTAGACGGTCGAGACCGCTTAAAAGTAGTCTCGAGACCGGCTAAAATTTGAAAAGGGGGGGGTTCAAACCCCCCCAAAACAGTCATTTTTGGTCAAAGGGGGGGGGGGGGTTTGAACCCCCCAAACCCCCCCCCCCTGGGTACGCCTATGGAAGGGATGCAAGAGAAGCTAGAACGAACTAAGTGGATAAAACTAAACATTTGAAATGTGGCGCAGATCGGAATTTTATCAGATTAATCTGTCTTGATCACACCAGGTGGATCACCTGGTGGATTCCCTTCGTTAGTTTGATTTATTTATTCATCTCGATATTGCATGCAACAGATTGAAAGTAGAAATCCGTAGAAATCCGTTTGTGACTACGAAGTCACGCAGATCTTTGTGTGCTTCTCCCATAGAGCTGTATACAGCTCTGTGGCTTCACCGCACCGGCACCAGACACAACTGTGAGTACGTGGGACAGTGTAACTCTTTCTGCGACCGCGGGCGACGGGCGCTAGATTTGTTTGCTTCAATTCATGAAAACACGCTTCAAAAGATCAATTTAGAGGTATCTATAATGCTCATTAAACTCTCATGGTGGTACTGAGAATGTTAAGTTCATAAGTCTCTAAATTCTTAACATTTAAACCGGAACAAAAGCTGAAATGTGCCTAAATGAACACGCGTCACCAGATTATGTATATAAAGAAAACTCGAGAACACGCATTTCAATTATTTATAAATAAGGGAATTGGGTCTTCACGCGTTTTCTTTATATACATATAATTGTGACGTGTGTTCATTATATAATATATAATGGGTTCGTACTAAACCAGAATCATTATTTATAAATAATGAAAACGAGAATTGGAATTATTTATAAATAATGAAGTTTCGAATTGTAATTATTTATAAATAATAGCTATGCGACTTGGAATTATTTATAAATAATGATATATGAAATGTAATTATTTATAAATAATAACATTTATATATAAATAATATTGATGTATTTTGTCATTATATGTAAATAATAAAGATGAGTTTTATAATTATTTATAAATAATGTAAATTATATATAAATAATGCAAATGCAGATTGCAATTAATTATAGATAATTAAGTATGACATGTAATTATTTATAAATAATGGAGTATGAATTACAATTATATATAAACAATTAAAATTGTATACAAATTATTTAGAAATAAATTGATACATTTAATTACATTATATGTAAATAATAGTTATTATATGTTAAATAATGATTATATAACATATAATATGTGTAAATAATAAATTGACAAAGGGCGCCTCATACAAATTACTCACTCAAAATCAAAATATAGAAAGTTCAATTGTCATATTCCCATATAGGCACGCCTTGTACAAAGTTGGGCAAAGAAACCTGTTTTCCTCGAAAGTTGAAAAAGTAGATATAGCGCCTTTTGGAAGAAAGCTCTTCGTAACAAATATACATTTCCAATCCATTCATTGACATTATTCGGTCAATTTCATCAAATAAGTATATCTCATAGATCACAATCATGAGTCGAGATCTTTAATAATGATTAAAGGTGCACCTGTTTCAGATATTGCCCAAAATGACATTTGAGACTTCAATCCTGTACCAAAATCATCGTAAGATATGTCCAAATGATGTGTGAAAGTTTCATTAAAAGAGAACACTGCTTTCCTGGTTAAAAAAGCGAATATATGCGTCAGCTTTTACAACGAATTACTGTATGACGCTAATGAGGTTTATGACCGTTCATTAACGCTCTTGAGCTGAATGATAGATATCATCATACTAAAGGGGCATTGAAAAAAATCTAACCTTATTTTATTATTCGCTTGCCATAAGCTAAACAACACGGTAGAAGAGAAACGAGGAAGCTCCAAGTAATTTTCGTGGAGTTAGACACTTTACAGGCATCCCTTTATTATCAAATACGTACATGTATGTACATTCATATACTGTAAGATAGTCAATGGGCAACAATTTTTTTATCAGGGTCTATACTCTCATACTCTGATCATCATCACGATATGCTTATAGTACTTTTAATTTTTAATA
Organism: Echinarachnius parma; assembly: GCA_037951105.1. Classification (NCBI taxonomy): domain Eukaryota; kingdom Metazoa; phylum Echinodermata; class Echinoidea; order Clypeasteroida; family Echinarachniidae; genus Echinarachnius; species Echinarachnius parma. Next base: position 85,405 of record JBAMJV010004596.1, on the reverse strand, counting down.
CAATTAATTTCTGTAAATAATGTAAGTTTTCGAAATTTCAACTGTACTGTTTTAATATAAATAGTATGTGTATTTGTAACAAGTATATGTTTTTGATAAGTAAATAAGACCTATCTGGCATTTGATTTATAATACGTGTCATGCCTGGGAGAATACATATCATACTGGAGAACTTCAAATAGACAATGGTAAATGTATTCAAACACCGACCGGTGTTACTGATTTAGAGAAGATGTAAAGCCTGTCAGGGGTGCAGAAGGCTATCTCCCCGGATGTGAACTCTTGGAGGTAAGCCCAGTTCCTGGCTGTTTTCACTGGTTTCTGTATCACATGATCAGTGATGAGAGTCGCCACGTGTTGCAGCTCGCTCGTGTAATGCTCGATGGTGACTCTATCCTTCTCCTTGTTCACGGTGGCTATGAGGATTGTATCATCCTTGCATACTGCAGGGAAGACTAAACAACCTGCAGATTTCTCTATACGTTTGCGTTCGATTAAGTGATCTCCTGTTGGATCCATCGTGCATGAAATAATCTTGTGAGTCATTACTACCATCATCTTACTCGTCTTCATTGCAAATATCTGCTGTGGTAGATACCCATCACATGCTATCTCCCTGACCGGCCTCCCACCTGCTGGAGTGAATACCTGGATCTTCATGGCTTTCATGTAACCTACATAGATGTGATCATCGCTGTCTACAGTGACATTACCGAACCCACCTTCATCCCAACTCAGAGTCTCAAACCTCGCATCAACCTTCTCCCACCCTTGTGTGTACAGGGATACATTGAGTGCATCCTCGGTAGTATTACCTAAGTCGCGTACAGCACACCGGCCATCAGACAAGAAGGCTATCCCGTCAACATACAGCTCCTTGAGCACTCTCTGCTGCAGCTGCCCGTCAGCAGAGTATATCTCGATACCACGCTCTCCTTTGTTACATCCTACAGCCATTCTACCGTCTGGTGTGGGAGCCATGCATTGCATGGTATTAGCAGTGGAGAGCGCTACATCAGCTTTCAGTTTCCACTCGCTGTACACCTTCCCTATCTCCATCGTCTCGAGCTCTTCATGTCGCTCGTATTCAAACTTCTTTGCACGAGAAGATATTTCGGTAGCCGCAGCATTTGTCGGAGATTCTATACTCTCCAATACTGTTCTCATTTCAATGCACAGTGAATCTCTGATAACCACCGTGTCTTCATCCAGCGGTACCTTGGAACTCTTCTCCACCAGTTCTCTGGCGGTTTCAATGACGTCCATCGACGTATCATCCTCAGCCATGATTCTGTCAAACTCCTCGTTCAGTTTCCTTTTTTCATCGTCGCATTTTTCATTGAGAATTGCCATCTCTCCGCCCAATTGCTTTACCGACTCATCGCAGCTATTTTCTATCTGTTTAATGACCGCGTCCATGTGATGTAATGATTTTTGTTGCTCTTCCTCTTTGACATCGAGGTACTTCTTCAAAGCTGAAGTCTTCGATTCGGCTCTTTTCTGTAAACTTATGACCTCAGCCGTGACGTTTGCGTCGTAATCTGTGACACTCTTCACCACATGTCCCTTTTTTTCATGGTCCGTGAAGGAGCATCGGATGCAGAGGCATTTTCTGCAGGTGATGCATACCTCGGTACATACATGACTTTCACTACCGACCGCGTGCTCTTTGCAGCAAACTACCTTCTTAGGAAATACCTTAGCATGCAAAATGTCATCTACCTCTAATACTGTGTGAGCGGTATTTGGTTTCCATGCATCATGCACCCTACGACATGATGTACACATACTATGTTTGCAATCGCCGCAATAAACCACAGCCCTAGCTTTCTCATCACATACCTCACAAAGCACTCTGTTGTCTGTAATATTCAGAGCGAGAGATTTTAGCGATTCGTCAGTTGATAGCCGTGATACGTTACCGTCTTTGACGTCTGTAACCGAACCACAGAGCGGACAAATGACTGACTCGGGAGCGACTTGGTCGTGTGAAGACAGAAGGTTGGTCAAGCAGGCCTCGCAGAATGTGTGCGAACAGGAGAGGGTCTTCGGGTCAGTCAGGATGCACGCACAGATCGGACACTGCGGCAGGTTGAGGGTCAAGGTGTCCAGACTCGCCATGGTGTTTGAAGCGCGGAATCTGTTCGGAGTAAAGATCAGGGGCTTCTATGAGAAACTAGTTTAATTTTAATTGTAAAGAAACATGCTCGGTTGAGGATTTGAGACAAAACATGTAAACTATGCGTCGGTGTATAATGTATTATGTTTGTCAAAGAAGACGATTATCATGATTAACGATTAACTTGTTCGTAGCCTTAGCTGGTAAACACGTCGTACGTACGTCGTACGGACGACGTCATTACGACGTCTTTAAGACGTCTTTCAATGACTAGTGACATAGTGTAATTTATAATGTACCATTTGAACGACCTTATTATGACGTCCTAGCGACGACGTGAGCGGATGCAAGTTTACGTCTTATTGACGTCATGTTATGTCGTCTTAAAGCCTGCGTCACAAATCAAACGGACCCCGGCCGAATTTATAGATCGCCAGAGAGTCGCCGAATTTCAAATCTGGGCGAATCCGCCAGGGAGTCGAGCGTATTTTTCGCTCCCTGTCACATATTGGACGGGGCTCGGGCGAACCCTATGGACATCAGTGATCAGAAATCCGGCGCCCATCAGTGAACACAAGGAATCGGGCGAAAATCGCTGAATTTGGGAGCAGGTTTCGGTGCCCTGCGAACGTCGGCCGACCACTAAAAAAACGCGGCGGAGCCCGCAGTGATCGAGCATACACCGGCCGTATTCCTGACGAAAATGCCCTTTTGAGCTCGTAGACATGTCGGGCGGGCTCCGTTTTTGGTTTGTGACGGCCCCTTAAAGACGTAATACATGACGTGAATAAGACGTAATTTTTAACCAGTTTCTGAAATCAGCATAGGACCATATAGATGGTAATACTACAACTGTGATTGTTGAGCTTTTAATAAAGCGCCGAAAAGATATTCCGGACGTTGCTGTTTTGAATTTATTAATGATAAGGTTTTTTTTTACGTTTACAAGCTATTTCATCATACAATTATTCAATTTTTACCAAAGGCGTTTCCTCTGTAGTTATTTTTCTTAGTTTATGAAACACTCGATATAAATATCTGATAGTTTACATGGTTTATATGATTTAAACAAGCAAACAAAAAACATGTAATCCATGTGAGTAATACTATTTTTAAAAATACGATTATCACAAATTCCCAACAATAATCTCCGTGAGTATCGAAATGATCATGACTTTGGATTTGCTATGACATCTGTAATATATCAAAAGACTTACTCAGGATTGTAGAGGTAGAAAGGGTGTATCAGCGACTAGCTTCTCTCGTATCCTTTGCAGTTGATTATAGCATCTATTATCAGAAATACTTTCATACTGTTTCCTTCAAAAACTACCGAATAATTGAAGCAAGTTCGTGTTGAGCTCATTATTGGTACACTTGTAATTCACTGTGCCCAATGAGGTACTAGCCCTCTCGAAATAGTAGCATACTCGTAGGTCAGGGTTGTGTGCCGGCCGATTGGCGGATTCACATCACGTGATTAGATTACACACGAGACGCGTCAACCTCGAAAAAATACATATGCCTCCTGAAATTTGCATATTATAACAAATATCGCGCATTAAAGGGATCTGGTAGCTTTGTTGAAATGTGTAAAAGGTGATAAATATTTGATAAAAATGTGTATTCATATGATGTCCCCTAAGTAATGTGAAAACATGTTCCGGTATATGAATGTAATATGGCCGAGAAAGGGGCGAACATGCAAAGTGATATTCGCTAACTAATTGCACTGACTGTGTATAACTCTCCAGTAGATAATTAAAATCCGAATTCTTCAACCGTACATTTTCTTGCAAACGAAAGGGGGAACACCCCATTCAATGCTTCTATTGATAATACGAATACAATAAGGTATCAGAGAACCATATTATAGAATTATACAGTAAGTAATTTGGGGGATTTGGACAATGTTACTAGATCTCGTTAAACAATATAAGGTCAATGTAGTTACAATTTAGGTGGGTACATAACACTAGGGATATGGGAGTGTACACGAGAGGGAGATGATTATGAAACGTGGACTTTTGAAAGTGGTTAATGTGGGAATAGCATTATAAAGGGTAGTAGCAATGCTGCGGCCAATCCTATGTATCACAAATCGTAAACGAGCATACCCGATTATGTTAAAGCAAACGATTTATTCATACCTTTCCAGTATGTTCCATTTTCTCGGTTGCCAGATTTGTATATTACATGGACTTATATCTTAGAATTGAACAAACAAGCGTCCCAAATACGTTATCATAACTATATCAACATATCATTTACATACAAAGGCACTGCGTGTACCATTAGATATATCATACAATCGACGATATGCCAAATTATGTTAAGTCGTATATCTTATGCCATTTATATGTGATTTGCCGCTCTTTCTGATTTACTTGTCAAACAAAACTAGTTAATACCAGAGGAATACATTTTCAAACATACGAAACAACAGAGAAAAACATCAATTGTATTGGGAAATACAATGTATTATTCCTCATACAGGACAGTTTTTCAATTCTATAGATTTTTGTTTCCGCCTCGGGTTTGTCTTTCATAGCGGGCATTACTGTTATAATATAACGTGTATTCTGCAACTCTACAAAATGTGAATTTGCAGTGCGTTATCGTGGCTGATCGAGATCGAGTGTCGTTCAACTGGGGGGGGGGGGGGGGGGGGGGGGGCAGGGGGGACCGAGACCGATAAAAGGTGGCCTTTTCTGAATTGGGGGAGGGGGGAGGGTGGGGTACGCACCCAACGCACACCTTTAGCTTTTGTATCACTTGATTCTCTGCTCACAAATCGTTTCATCTTAAATATTTGCTGGAGAGAATTACATTCGCCACATATATCACTCATCACTTCTCATCGTAAATTGATAAAAGCCCTAAACTATAATTGTATAAGGCTTCATAGATTGATTTTAACAGATTTCACACGACCGAATAATATGCCCATAGACATAATAGAGCACTTGGAGTTTGCACTCCAGGGTGACTGTGATCCTCTGTTCGCCAGTGATAACCTCTTTATTTGTAGGCCAAGAAATTAAAGAAGATAAGTCAGGGGGCGTAATAATTTTGATGATTAAAGGGATAGTTGAGTTTTGGTAGAGAGGGCGCTACACACAATAATCTGTTTGTGAGATAATTAAAAACTGAGTGTCAAATTTGAAAGAGCATGCAATGTTAATGGCAGAATAAACTTTATTTGATCAAAATCGGTTCAGAAACGGCTGAAATATCCATAAACATAACCATTTGTAATAAATGTGGGGCCCCAAAAGTATTCAATAATTTTGAACCAGTCGTTTTAAAATGCTTACTCTTTTCAAAAATGTTCAAAAGAAGTTTTTAGATAGTTGTAATTTATCTCTCTATCTAATCACCATTTCAACAAAACATCACATACACAATATTTTATTTAAAATCGTTTAAACAAATGCGTTTTTGGAAAGTGCCCTCATTAGTTTAAACCGCTCTTTTTGAATGATAACATGCCTTTTACTTAGTCGTTTGTAATGTTTGTATTCCTTTTGAGCATTGTGGAGTTATAATTATTAGTTTGTAATGTAATGGTGCAGGTTTTGGTTACTAAAATTCAGTTTGACTAAAACTGTACTCTCTACTAGAACTCAACTATCCCTTTAATATTCTACTAGTTATATTTTCGAATATTCGCCAACATTTAAAAGAGCAGTAACGACCCTTGAATGGGGAAATTAGTCCTATGAAATTGCTCGTATAGTTAGAAGGCATATAAACCGGGCACTATAACCGAAGGATAATTTAACCGGCTTTTCTAAAGAAGGTGTGCGGGATCAATTGAATTCAAACATAAGAAAACTGAAACAAAATATTTTAAATTAATGAGAATCAGCAAAGAAGAATAGACTAACGCGTTAAATCACTTGATAATAATCTGCGAACAAATTGTTTTATTTGGAATGTTTGCTGGACATAAATATACCACATTCGCCACAGGAGTCACTAATTGTCTTATCATAAATGAATAAACGCCATAATTATAATTATACTTATACGGTATATCAAGGCTTTGTACACACATTACAAAAGGTAAAATTCGCGTTTGATTTGGACCCGCTCTCCTCGCGTGTAATAATCATTCCCTTGCCCATATAGAGCACTTGGAGTTTGCTCTCTAGATTACGTGAGTTTGATTCTCGTGTTGTCCTGTGATAATCTCTTTATTTGTAGGCCAAGAAATTATGGAAGATAAGGCAAAGCAACGTATCTATTTGTATCATTATATTCTACTAGTCATATTTTCGAATATTTGCCAAAATGTGACAGGCAGTAACGACCCTTGAATGGGGGAATTAGTTCCCATCAAACCCTTGTCATTGCTCGAATTGTTATACGATATAATTATACACCGGGCACTAACCTAAGGATAATTATATCGGCTTTTAAAAAGAAAGTGCGCGGGATCACGCGAAGTGATTGTGCTTACAGATGTTTATTAATTTAATTCAAACATAAAGAAAACTGAAAATAAATATTTAAAACGAATGAGAATGAGCAAAGAAAAGTAGACTAACGCGTAACATCACTTGATAATCTGCTCACAAAATGTTCCATTATGAATATTTGACGGAGAGATTGAACATTTGTCACAGAAATCAATAATGTTCTTATCATAAATTAATAAACGTCCTAAATTATCATTGTATAAGGCTTTATACACACATTACCAGAATAAAGTTCGCCTTTTGATTTTGATCTGGTTGCCCCACGTATGCCATGCCCATAGACATGAGTTTGCACTCCAGATTGGCTGACTGTGATTCTCGTCTTTGCCAGTGATAATCTTTTTATTTGTAGGCCACGACATTATGGAAGATAAGGCAAAGCAACGTATATGTTTTTTATCATTGACAAACCTGTCATTATCTCAAGAATAATCAAATCGGTCTCTCTAAAGAAAGTGCGAGGGATCACACGAAGTGATGCAGGTTTGTATTCGTTGAATTCAAACAAAAAGGAAACTGAAAATAAATATTTTAAATGAATAAGAATGAGCAAAGAAAAATAGACTAATGCGTTACATCACTTGATTCTCTCCTCACAACATTGTTTCATTAGGAATATTTGACGGAGAGAACTATTCGATATTTGTCACAGAAATTACTGATTTTCTTATCATAGATTTATAAGCGTCCTGAGCTATAATTTGTGTTAAGGCCTTATGCACACATTACCAAACTAAAGTTCGCCTTTGATTTTGACCAGTTTTCCCCGCGTATAATAATTATGCCAATAGGCATGCTAGAGCACTTGGAGTTTGCACTCCAGATAGGGTGACTGTGATTCTTGTGTTTGTCATCGATAATATATTTATTTGTAGGCCAATAAATTAAATAAGATAAGGCAGGTGGCGTACTCATTTTGATGATTAATTCTACTAGTCATATTTTCGAATATGATAATCTCTTTATTTGTAGGCCAAACAAATAAAGAAGATAAGGCAAGGGGCGTACTCATTTTATGATTAATATTCTTCTAGTCATATTTTCGAATATTCGCTAACATTTAAAGGGGTAGTACCAATCTCTTATTTTTAAAAAGGACAAACACCACATGAAAGTTCATATTTTTATCTTTTACATGACACCTCATGCTAAAACAATAAATGATTTATGCCAGAGAACGAGTACAATGAAAACATGACTGATTTATGCCCAAATGAGTGAAAGTTGAGTAAGAAGTCGCTCAGCTTTCCTGAATTGGCAGCTGACAATGGACTTTGATGCATGAGTGAATTTACACAAACATGGGGATCAGGGAAAACATGGGAAACAGGCTAGATCAGGAAAGTTACTCATTTGGGCTGGAATCAAGTATGTTTTCATTGTACTCGTTCTCTGGCATAAATCATTTATTTTTTAATCATGAGGTGTCATATAGAAGATAAAATTATGAATTTTGATGCGGTATTTGTCCTTTTTCAAAATAAGTAGGTTTACTACCCTTAAAACTCACCCCAAAACCTCACCCAAACTTGCAATTTCTGCGTGCAAATAGAATCTTGGTAACACCATTTTCCATCGTTCTAATTCAGTCATGCGTGAATTATGTGCCATAAGTTGTATATCAAATGAAAGAAGAGACACAGAGCTTTTCAGACATATATATATCATCAAGGAAATTATTCATTATAACATAAAATTTCTGCCATGAAACCCGGTTTCGTTTTTTCTGGGACAGTCTGTAGAATGACTTGGTGATCAGGTAATCACCAAAGATGTACGTTTACTTAATAAAACATTTATTTTAGCTTCGTTCTAAAAGAAGGCCACTCCCTCTCTTGTAGCTGACCCATGTAAGATCTAAAAGCATTCATTTCAAAATGGTAATTCGATAATAAAATAAAGGAAAAATAATATAAACAAGGAAAACAGGAACGCTCATGTTTTTTTTAACTACATTTCATTTTGTTTTCAATACACATAGTACATTTAACTATTACATAATTTAACACAGTAAACAACATTTAAAGAAAGTGATTTCAAACTGGGACAAGTAGCCTAGCTGGGTCGCCTAACGAAATTATCTACCGCTTCTTTTGGTCAATATAATTGTTTTCGAAATAAATCAATGTTCTTGCTTCATATATGCCAAAAACGTGTCCCCGTATGCACAAATCAATTAGCTCAAACATTAAAAAGGTATGGGGTTTGGTAAGGTATCTAGTAAGGAGTCACCCGCACCTTCGCTTATCCAGAGAGTACAGCTAAACAATATATATATTGACAAATGTCCTATTAGGAAAACAAAAACTTGTAGTTATGTTTATTTCAATAAGTAATTTCGCAGCAGCCTTGGTACCTGTCAGTTAACAGCATCGAGTATCCGCATTGTGCATACATCCATAGAGTAACTATAATATACATCACATGATATGATTGAGAATGGGTTTGATGATATAGGTTTTCCCGCTCAATTTCGCGACTGTGTCAATTGTGTCGCCGTACCAAAGCAGCATTCGAATTCGTAAAAAGTCGTTCAAAATCACGTAGGAGCAAGTGAATTTGCACAAAGTGCATACCTTTTCATAAATGGTCATTCGAATTCGCGATATGCCGTTGACAGTTGGCTGCACATTCGCGAATTCGAATGCTCATAAATTAACTTCTGTGTCTATTCACGAAAGCGTGTGCGTATGCATGAATTCGCATGCACTTATTCGGAATTTGGAAGACCGATACCAACGATTACGCGGCAACGCGCGAATTCGAATGACCCTAAATGAATTCGATTGAAAAAAGTGCAAAATTGAGCGGGAAAACCTATAGTACCTACTGAAAATGTCATGACGAGGGCTTTGTCCAACGTCTGGATGAACTATTGCCTGATAGATAGATAGAATGGGGTTATCATCATTACATAATTTAGGTATAATGATGGTGGTGGTGGTGCACTCTAATATGTCATAAATAATATTAACACTTACTTAACTTTACGTTATTACTGGGTAAAGTGCAGTTGAATATTTTGCCAATTAATAACCCATGACTACGTGCTGATACTTCACCAAATGCGTCATCAAGATCACTTCAGTAGTTGTATTTGTACTGTAAATACAAATATGAGTGGACAGGAAAATCTAGCCGAGGGAGTGGGGTGGGGGGGGGGGGGGGGGGGTCCCTGCCGGAAAGAACACATTAATTCATAGTGTGAAAACATGTGATCTAACTGTTTCACAGTGTAGCGCACAATGTTAAATTAGAGCGTTTTCACAGTGTGAGGCGGGAATATGCCTTTCCCCTTATTACCATTATCATACATGTTTATGTTTTTATAACATTGCTTACCGTCTCGCTGCCAGAACATTTAGTAGTTGGCGTACCCATTTACATTGCGCCAATGAGTGCATATTGCTGGGCAGATTGCGGGGGCGTTAGTCTTCTTATTGCATATCGGCGCGTAAGGTACGATGATTGTGTGCACTGCAAAGCTACGAGTCTTGTATTCAGGGATATGTTGATTTCCTTAATTGTAGTACATCGTGAACACATTTTGTCGAATCGAGGGTAAGTTTTAGGTGAACAATCGTATTCAAATAGTAATTGAATGTAAATTGTGTTAGAAAAGGATACAATATAATAATAATAATTATCATACATTGTTACGTTTGTATACATGTTATTTCCTTGCTGCAGCAGCTTGATTAATTCATACACGAGAATTATGAATGCACTTTTAAGGCCGGTGTCAAACATATTGTCAATGCATATTATGTAGTATAACGTTAGTTAACGTTGTTTATTGTCTCTTATGTTTCTTCTCAGACGAAACAACCACCATGAGCAGCATTGAACACATCGTGACCACACTGTTAAAAAAAACAGTAGATTTTACAGAAAAAAAAATACAGAATCATTCTGTAAATTGTTGTAACTGGAAATTTCCTTTAATTTAACAGAAAAGATCTCTACAAGAAAAGAAGAAAGTTTTTTTTACAGGAACTTGTTATGCTTACAGACCCCACGTACTGATTTTCTGTAATTTTACTGAGTGCTTCGTGAAATAAAATAATCCTCATATTTTAAGGAAAGATCTGTTTTCTTACAAAATTCTTTTGAGAATCACCGTAGCCGCAGACCATCTGTAATTTTAAAGAATATTTCTAACGAAAACGAAATAACTGTTTTTCAACAGAATATGTCATTTATTTTACTTTAAATAAAAAGAAGAAAAGTCATTTTGCAGAAAATTGTTATGCTTACAGACCCCATGTACCGATTATCGGTAATTTCACAGAGTGCTTCGTGGAATAAAGTAATCCTCATTTTTAAAAGAAAGATCTGTTTTCTTTAAAAATTGTTTTGTGAATCATTGTTGCCGCAGACCATCTGTAATTTTAAAGAATATTTCTAAAGAAAACGAAATAACTGTTTTTCAACAGAATATGTCATTTATTTTACTTTAAATAAAAAGAAGAAAAGTCATTTTGCAGAAAATTGTTATGCTTACAGACCCCATGTACCGATTATCTGTAATTTCACAGAGTGCTTCGTGGAATAAAGTAATCCTCATTTTTAAAAGAAAGATCTGTTTTCTTAAAAAATTGTTTTGTGAATCATTGTTGCCGCAGACCATCTGTAATTTTAAAGAATAATTTCAAAATAAACGAAATAGCTGTTTTTCAACATAATTTTTCAATTATTTTACTTAAAAAGAAAAGAAGAACTGTTTTTTTACAGGAATTTGTATGCTTACAGTACCGATTTTTGTGATTTTACAGAGTGCTTCCTGAAATAAAGCAATCCTCGTATTTTAAGGAAATATCTGTTTTCTTACAAAATTGCTTTGAGAATCATCGTAGCCGCAGACCATCTGTAATTTTAAAGAATAAATCTAAAGGAAACGAAATAAGTGGTTTTCAACTGAATCTATCATTTATTTTACTTTAAATAAAAAGAAGAAAAGTCATTTTGCAGAAAAATGTTATGCTTACAGACCCCATGTACCGATTTTCTGTAATTTCTCAGAGTGCTTAGTGAAATAAAGTAATCCTCATTTTAAAAGGAAAGATCTGTTTTCTTACAAAATTATTTTGTGAATCATTGTAGACGCAAACCATCTATAATGTTAAATAACAATTAAAAAAAAAGAAATAACTGGTTTCCAACATAACTTTGCATTTATTTTACTTTAAATAAAAAGAAGAAAAGTTATTTTGCAGAATTTTTTTTTGCTAACAGACGCCATGTACCGATTTTCTGTAATTTCACAGAGTGCTTTATGGAATTACGTAATCCTCATTTTGAAAGGAAATTTTTTTTTTCTAAAAAGCTAGGACTATAACGTGCGGCGTGCCACAGGTGTCAGTAACATTGTTTTAACTTATATTTATCTAGTTACCTTGTTGTACTGACTACTTTGAGTTTAGATTGTTTGCAGACGATTCAATATTTTCATACTTTTGATGAGAGTCAAAAGGAAATAGATTCAAATTAAGTTAATGAGCAATTAAATGCAGTTCAATATTGTGTAATGCTAATAAACTCACTATTAATTTAAAGAAAACTAATTATATGATTATCCAAAGCAAAATACAGGTAATGAATGTAAACGGTGTCCTTAACTGACTGGTATAGATATTAATCATGTTAATGTTGTAATTGTGGCATCTTTTCTAGGAGTTAAAATTGATAGTATTATTTTGGAAAAATCACATTGACTTTGTAAATAAGTGTGTTCGTAGAAAAGTGCGTTAGCTATTAAAATTGAGAAATGTTGTGCCTCGGTATATTCTTGTGCTTTTGTATGAATCATTTATACAACTTCACATTCTCTATGGAATTGAGGTATGGGGATGCAGTTCTAAATCTTACTTGTATTCATTTAGCTCAACAAATGGCTATGCGAGCTATTATTTAAATTTCAATTTCAATTTTGTTTCCAATGATATAGAAACATCAACATTACAAACAAATCAAGTGAACAATTAATATCACATTATTATATAGATCTATACGGCGGGGTAATATCAATACTATATAATAGTATGATTAATAAAATAAAAGTCCACAAAGCTTGAAGAAAGGACAATCTGTTGTAAGTATACTTTGATAATTATTACATATTCATTATTGGGAAAATCCTCGAAACCACTGTTTAAACAATTGGGGATGTAAGATGATTTTAGTTTGCATGAACTTGCAGTTTCAACATTTGTATTTGATTTGTACTTTACCACACTCATTATTAGAATATTTTCAGATGTTACACCATACTTATGAAACAATACTTTGTTGGACCAAAGCTTTGGAATAGCTTACCCCAGAAGATTAAAGAACAAACAACAAGATATTCATTTCATAAGACCCTCACAATTTATTTGTTGAACAAATACATCTTTTGCATACGTTATTATTTAATTTCAAGAATCATTATATAAGCTTTTCTAATACTGGATAATAAAGAGAACCGATCTCGACCAACACCTGTGCTAACTGCCGGTTCTCTACCCATCAGAGCCTAAGGCCCACATATTTGTGGTTTGGTAGTCCTACACTTAAACAAGAAGAAGACTAGTTATGTGAAGTATACAGAAAGAAAGAGCATAAATTCCTCTATTTTTAGATCCCTATTTTGTTACTCTACCTGCTTTAGTTATTTTGTAATGATTTTTTTATTATTGCGTAAATCACTATAATTTAGAAAAAATCCTTAAATTGGCAACACATTGTAATATTTTAAAAACAGATATTGGCGATCAAATCGGCAACTTTGCTTCATATATTTTGTCTTAAATGGTCATTACTAAATATTTTCCACCTATTTTTATGTCATTGATCGGTCAACAAAATTTAGGAGTTGCCAATTTGTAGAGGAAAACAATTGATCAGATTTGCCTTAAAATAGCTCTCGTCCTTGATGGGTTAACAACGATTTTAACTTTTGTATAAATGTAAAGTAATCGTTTACAGTTCGTATTTTAATAATTTGCCTTGGATGTATGTTTTAATGTACATACGATATTGTTTTTGTTGTTGTTAATACACTTCATACTTCAAACATGGAACATAGTATGGCCCCACAAGGGTACACCCACCTAGAACCCACTTAATGAAACCACATGGGGCCATCTGGGTGCCCAGATAATGAAACCATATGGGCAGCCCATAATGCTGGTTCCATAATCGATCCCCACGCTATCCCCATTGCTATCGGGTAATTCATGATCGATTATGAACAATTGTAAGTGAATGTAAATTTCTTTCTTTCTTTTTGTAATTAATTATTTTGAAAGCATTGTTATCATGTCCTTGTTGTTGAATATAATTCATAAACATGTAAATAACAATTGTATATTGTGTTATGAATTTGATTTGAAGGCTAATCATGTCAGAATCAATTCTCTGCAAATACTAACCACAAAAAACTCGCATACCTAGAAGATGTGTATATATATAAAACCGATTATGTAACATGTTAATAGGAAAGGTAGGATGTTAGGATGATAGGCTTAAGATGATAGGATTAGGTTGGTAGGTATAGGATTACAGAATTAGGATTAAGTTAGGGATGTGGATCGGTAGAATGAAGCCCACCACAAGTGCGCTATATTTTATTTTTGTGATATGGATTAACGTTCTGTTTTTTTAAAGAAGAAATTGTTTTTATCACATACAGATATTTTATAAAAACAGAAAAGTAAATTGCAATAAGATGTATGCAGTAAAATTACAGGAGTTCTCGAGACTGCTGCAAGTACATTTCTGTTTTTTAAAGAAGAAATTGTATTTATCACACACAGATTGTCTGTTAAAACAGATAAGTAGTAAATTGCGAAAAGAATTGTGCAGTAAAATTACAGGAGTCCTCGAGACTCTGCTGCAAGTACTTTTCTGTTATTTTAAAGAAGAAATTGTATTTATCACACACAGATTGTCTGTTAAAAACAGATAAGTAGTAAATTGCGAAAAGAAGTATGCAGTAAACTTACAGGACATCTCGAGACTCTGCTGCAAAGCACTTTTCTGTATTTTTACTGAGAAATTTTCTAACAGTGCAGAAACCTGCAATGTGCGATCTGTCTGGAAGCTCTGACGGATCCCAAGCTACTTTCCTGTTCACACACCTTTTGCAAAGAATGTCTGTCGGAACTTGCTTCCGTGCAACCTGCTCTGAACGTCATAACCTGCCCAGTCTGCCGCTCGGATACACCCGTCAAGAATGGCGACGTGTCCAATCTCCCTACCAACGTGCCCCTGAAGTCCCTCGTGTTGGGCATCAGGGACAGTGGACAGCAGTGTGATGTCTGCGAAGCGCAGCCTCCAGCCGTGCAGTTCTGCTGTGACTGTGAGAAGAACATGTGTAGCGTGTGTCATGGGAAGCACGATTCCTGGGAACCCAACCGCGAGCACCGCGTCGTTAGCGTGGAAGACATCAAGAAGGGGAAAGTTGTTCTAGAGAGGAAGGTCCCCTGCAAGGACCATAAGCCTGGAGATACTGGCCATTTCTGCACGGATGTCTGTTTGACTTGCAAGAAGTTCATCTGCATGCGATGCCGAATGTTCACTCATGAGAAAAATGGACATTCCGCTGAGAGCGCCAAAGACTACGAGGAACTGTTTACCGAGGAAGTCGCGTCCTTGAAGGAGGAAGCCCAGTCCACCATCTTGCTCATCAGACAACATGCAGAGTTTGCAGAAAAAGAACGACAGACATCCTTGAGGCACGTTGATGACGTGAAGAGTGGAATCCAAACTGCCCACCGCGAAACTGTCGAGAAGTTGAAAGAAAAGAAGGCGCGACTGATCGCAAAATGCGAAGCTGAGACGACCAAGCTTCGCCAAGAATTCGAGAAAAAGAAAATTTATGCCGAACGCTTGATTTCCAGAACCGGATCAGCAAAAACGCTGGCTGGAAATGTCTCCCGCCTACCATTAGATCACGTCTCAGTGGCACTTCGTGAGTCGCTTTGCAATGACCTGAAGACCTTGGTGGGCTTGGAAGACCCCAAAGAATCAGAGCTACAGGACTTATCGCATCGAGCAGGAAAACTTGAATTCGAGAAAGATGAAAAGCTCCAAAAAGTAGAGCTAGGAAAGGTACATTACAAAGCATAAGGTTGTACATGTGGATGGTATAACATTTATTTTCTTTAATCCAATGGTTTGGAAGTAAAAATATGTTTAATGTTATTATGTTCATGTGATATTGGTAGAATGTAAACCTTGTTTTGATCGATTCATTAAGGGATCTACTCTTACTAGTAACTTTGCTCACATGTAGAAAAAATCATAGAGTGTTAATGTATGTTTGTGATCTTATACAGTATGTCCACGTACTCACGTAGTATTGTGTTAAATGGATGTTATGTGGCGAAAATGCAAAATTATATTGATTCGCTCTAAGCACTGACATTGTACACGGTTATAACTTCTATGTGGATGAAATACAATCCGAACACCCCAATCGTACATATTTGTTGATGAAAGGGAAATTCGACAAACTGAAACATGTTAAATTTTTACTTTGGTATTACGAATACAACAAGGTATGAGGGAACCGCTAGAGTTCTATGTACGTTTTGTGGATTTGGACACTGTTAAACGATCACTTTAAGGACCACCCGTATATTTTTTTTGTCGTATTATGTGGGTAAAATATTTTGGGAGATGTTTTGATATGTAAGAAAATTATCTTGTATAATATTATGTCGTAAATGTGGCACATTGTGACTCCAGACCAACTGTCTACTGTACGTTGGGCTAAATCACATTTTTGGTCTTGTAACTAATGGACACCGCTGTTGGAGTGATACAATTCATGAGTTAGTTATTTTATCTTTCAAGTTGTACAAGTTTATATAAACATATAATTCATTCCACAGAGACCAGTTTCGTTGTTAATTCTTAGGCTTATATCAAAACAGCATCATCATAGTCAGAAGCAACGATGGTTATTTTAGGCTTTTATTTTCTTACTTGTGTCAAATGCGTGGTGGAAATGTTTGATCATAATATTATATTGTTTATTGTTTGTTTTGTTTTAATCAAATAGATATAGGTTTGTACTTATTCAAAGTCGTTTTGTCTCGTATTGTCTCGTTTTTAAACTGAAAAATTGTAATCATGAGAATTTGGTCGTTTAGATTTCCAATGTTGCATTCAAACTTATTATTGAATAGGTTTCATTCCATATTACCCCCAAGACCGCACATTTGCGAAGAATTTTGTATAAAACAACAGTTTAGATATTCTATTAGTTTATATGTATCTTATATCATAATAATGTAATTATCAGTGTTTAACATGTACAAATAATTAATTGATGTACAATGTATAAATAGCCATCTGAATGAAAGGGCAATACACATAGTAACTGTTGATTTTGTACTTTAATGCACATAATATCTAAGTGTGGAATGGATCGTACAATTAAATGTTAATTAAACCAAACAATCAGCTTTGGGTTACTTATCGAAAGCATATATATTGTTCCTACGCAGATTATTTGAAACGTAGGGGATATATTTAAAAACAAAATTGTATTGCTCAACTTTTCATTTTCAATGCAGATCTTTCATGTTTGTTGTCAACTCGTATTATCGGCTAGAATTGCGTGTAATTATTATTTTGTTTGTATGTCGGGGGCGTTTCGAAATACTGCTATTTGACTCAAAACGCCTGTTTGCAACCGTGGCTATAGTTGAGCTCTATAAGTTTTACCCATAACACCTACTAAATTGTGTCCCATTACTATAACGGAGAAAAGTATAAACTATATTTACAAGTTATATCCGTAACAAAATAAGAATCGTAACATGTCTTTACAGTATGATATCACATGTCATTTTAACGAATTTACATATTTGTAGTCGAATTCTCGTTTGTATATTTATATATGATGTATCATAATCCATAAAACATTACGTCTTCCAGTACTATTTTCTAATTCAAATAAAACGTTTATATGATAACAATTGTCAACATGTCATTATTTGACATGGTTTTGTGACTGGTTTTGTGCATGTGAGATTAGCTCTTGAGCACGTGGGTAAATAGTGTAATTTGTAGCACTTAGATATACTGTAACAGCTCATGGAGCGGGATTTCCTTGTAAATGTAACGACAAATAAAACAATTAAATGTCGTCAATGTGACTTTGTCTAAACGAAACTAATAGCTGTGTGAGTGTTCATTTATTTCACGCAAACTTTTGAGACCTATGACCTCTTGGTCGTCCAATTACTCAAGTTTCAAGTTTCAATTTATTTTTCCATATGCAGATAAAAACAACAAATACAAAGTATGCTCATTGAGTAAAATGTCAAATAAACAAAATAACATTTATAAGATATAACATAAGTATTAAGACATAGAAGGAAATAAGGATGATTGTATTTTTATCTAGCGTATGGAAGGTATCGTTGCAGGAAGTCATTGACTTATAAAATGCCGACACCTAAACATATTGGGTGGAATTCACAAAGGAGGTTTGCAGGAGGTTTGTACAAACCATGGTTTTACCACGGTCTACGGTATGCGAATATGTTCCCCTCATATGATTATAACTAGACTTTCCTGTTGAATTTACGACTCTCCATCGTACCACCTAAAAAAAAAGCATCAAGCTTCATTTCATGTTATATTCATACTTCACCATGCTCACTTAAACATGTTAAAGCTAGTACCTTTCGGTAAAGTTGCTATCGTGTTCGTATTTATTAACTAGTTTGAATTCAGTGTTTCCTCCGATTATATAATTTTACTTACAAAATTACACGTCAGTCATGTTCTCGTTAGTCACATTAGTGGTGTGTTGTTTCTGTATAGCTTTCTGTTTGTCGGTATGACCAAGGAAGTGAAGAAATTGTGTATTTGAACTAGCAATGACTACATTTCCCTTTTAGAATATTATCAAATAACATGGGCGTCGATCTGTCATTGATACCCATTCATCAGGGGGGGATGATCTATTCATTCATCCCCCCTGACGAATAGGTATTACGTAAGTATCGACGCCCATGCCAAATAATTTACCTAACTATGCCTATCCTGCCACCCACATAATTATATTATAACCCATTTATGAACAATATACATGCATTGATGTGTTATGTGGATGTGTGGTTGTGGCGCGAATGTATCAAATTTATATTAAAGCGCTTGACTTCAACATCACAAGACCTGACTTCAAAACTTATCGAGTCCCAGGATGTATGACCATCAGCAAGGCTTTTGATCCACTTTTCTACCCATGGCTCTTTTAGAGCATCTCGGGGTTAAATGTTCCACAGGGAGTTGAGATGGTGCACATAATGTATGCAGGTATGAACTGAACCTGATGATCAACAATACGCCTCGTAATAGTGCACCTACAATGACTTACGTTGATGGACGCCCGCAGTATGAATTATACATGCGCAAACATACACACACACACACACACACACACACACACACACACACACACACACACACACACACACACACACACACACACACACACACACACACACACACACACACACACACACACACACACACACACACACACACACACACACACACACACACACACACACACACACACACACACACACACACACACACACACACACACACGCACACACACACACACACACACACACACACACACACACACACACACACACACACACACACACACGCACACGCACACACACACACACACACACACACACACACACACACGCACACGCACACACACACACACACACACACACGCACACACACACACGCACACGCACACACACACACACACACACACACACACACACACACGTATGCAGACACACATACACACATACATACACTCACAAATGGACGAACGTGTTCATCTACTAAACAAGAAAGCATAATTCATAAATACATTTTACATACTTACAAGCGTTACGCTGTCACACACACACCCTTTCTGACACACATGCCACCTCAAACGGTATAAAGCTGAAAGCGATGTATAAATCATATCATTATGTCAAATATTTATTCAGGACGTAAACCTGTGCACAATGCGTTAATTACTACAAAAATATACAATTATGCTAAATGATTCAGGTATTAATTGTAACATAAATGACAATACTATCGGTATATCATAACTGTTAATAATGCAGTAGCTACAGATGGAGCTCTAGTGCAGTTCGTTTCATTATTAACCCATCGCCTACGGGAACCTGGTGGGCTCGGTATTAACTCCAATGAGCATTGCAAAATCTAGTAGGGAACAGGTTGATTGATGTCAAGAGGACTTATGTCTATATGTCTTGATTATTTCTATATACAATTCTGATTCGTTTGAATATGAAATGGACTTTCAACTTACGATACGAATTTAACCACACAATTAATATGTATATATTTTGTTATGTGATATTAAAGCCAGTATGAACAGATTAAAATATAATGCAAACATTGGTCTACATGATAATTAAACACTAACATCCCTCCTAATTTACTCTCCATTAAAACAATGTACACTTATGAATTAAACATATTATCAAAATATACTCCGCAAAAAAACCCCAGGACACTTGTTTAAGTTGAAATATTTCATATTTATGTACGATAAAGTGTACATTATCATATAGCCTATCAAATTAAAGGGAACGTAGTCCTCTACAGGGAGGCCTATTATTAAAGGTGTAATCGTTCATGCATGAACTGCCATGGTCAATTAACAATATCAAGGTCTGTTTTCAGAAATAGCAAAAACAATGGAGGACCGCACCATTCCACTGATATGATAGTAAGTGTTTGCTTAAAACAAGGTGTACACGGGCAAGTCAATTATGACATTATTTAACCATATTATTGTCATGAACAAACTCCGAAAATACACATATTCCAATAAACAGGGCCAGGTTATGAGAACATCAACATACTGGTCTGTCTTTGATGCATAAAGCGTGTCTGTTTCATGTGTCCCCCTGCAATTTTAACCATAGTTACCTAATAAATTACATGTACGAGACTATCCAAATCGTTGACCAAGGGGTGATATCAGGTTTTGAAGATCTTTGGACTACGGTGGAATTCTTGAGAAGACTTTATACCAAGTCTTATGCTTAAATAAGTACACAGACTGTGGTTTCAACGAATAAACCTTTGTCATGGAATTCCCCATTTCGTTACATTTGGGTGAAAATGAAACTTTTAACGTTCACAATTTGTCTTCATTTATATATACTTTAATTATTGAGATGAAAACAAAAAATATCACATTTGTAATACCAATTATGCCATGTCGTGAATACAGCTTTTCAGATTATGCTAATCAACATTTATATGGTTGAATGGGTGTTAATTTTTTGCTATTTTTGAAAACAAACATTGCGGTGGTTAATTGACCGTGACAAGTCCATGCGTGAATGATTCCATCTGATTTTGTGCCAATATTGAGGGAGGGTAATTTTATCTTTAATTTGATATACGATAACATATATTTTATCGTACATAAATGAGATATTGTGTCTTATATATTTTGTATTATACATGTATACAAACATGACTATATATTTATTATAACATTACTGAAAGTGAGTTCCATTTTTATTTAAACATTTCGAATCATAACTAGTTTCACTATATCCAATCATGACCCGGGGGGGGGGGGGGACTCACGTAAATTGGGTATACGGGGATGTGCCGCTGGGAAGGGTGACTTTTTCAAAAAAGATCCTTAGACATGGGTCCCCTTTTCATTAAAAAAATCCTTAGAAATGGGTCCCATTAAAAAAAAAAAAAACCTTAGACTTGGGTCCCTTTTTTCATTTATTCCTTTCCCCTCAGTCTTTTCTCCCTCATTTTCTCCGGGATTTTGGGATTTGCCGATGTGAAATTGCTAAAATGGTCAAGCTCGCTCCGCTCGCTCGCATACATAATATTTCCCAACCTTAGGTGCTTATGTATTACCCCTCATAACGCCATATCATAAGTAATAAAACGAATATACCCATACAATAATATTGAAACAAATGGCAAATTTCCGCTGTGAAATTGGTAAATGTTCGAGCTCGCTCCGCTCGCTCGCATACATAATATTTCACAACCTTGGGTGTTTATATATTACCCTTCATAACGCTAAATTATATGACATAAAACGAATATACCCATAAAATAATATTGGAACAAATGGCATTTTCCGATGTAAATTGCTGAACTTTTTTCAAGCTCGCACCGCTCGCTCGCATTACGCATATTTATGCAAATTAACGTACCATAATTGAAGACTATTCAGTGTTTTTCAATCATTTGAAAATTTGAGAATATCACCTCCGATATGCACCAGATAGCTCCATTCTAGTGTAAAAATTGCCAAAGCTCCATGGTGTAGAGGGGGGATACCCCCCTCCCACACCCTCCCCCACTCGGTCGCTTCGCTCCCTCAAAGTATACACTTTCGCCCTCCCTTAGAAAATACCCTGACGCCGCCCCTGTAGTACGGTACAGTTCACTAATAAAGAATTTTATCAAGAAACTGCAAAACGATTGCCCATTTTATTATATTACAGCTAAAAAAAATGTAATATTTAAAGTTCGAAATCCTCAGACATGGGTCCATTTTTCACAAAAAATCCTAAGACATGGGTACCTATTTACAGCAAAAGGACCCTTCGATGTGGGTATGGTTCGGAGGTCTCAGCCGCACACCCCCGTCCGACTATAAAATGAGTACCCCCCCCCCCCCCCCCCCCCCCCGGGATCATGACATCAATGGATTATGTACACAGTCGCGCATTTCAGTAATAATACAATACTGGACGCAACGTGATAGGGAAAATACATATATTACAACCAGGTACAGTGGGGCAGCTAAGTGTAAAATACCAGGAGAATCGGTCAGTTAGTCATACAAGCTTCCAAATTGGCATGTACATTATCTTTGGTTCACTTTTCAGAACAAAATCTTAGCCACGCACAATTCTAACATGGCGGCCATTTTCCAGATGGCCGCCAAAAAGCTACTTTTTGTCATAAAAAAGATACATAATTAGTCGATTTCAATGATCTGGTGTCGATTTCAATTATATATGGCATGCAGAAACCAAATGTGGTATATTTAGTCCTATCCACTTACGTAGCTACTGTAAAAATCCACATGGCGGCCATTTCCCAAGATGGCCGCCGAAAAGCTACTTTTTGTCTTAAGAAATAATTAATTTGTCGGGTTTCAAATGATCTAGGAGTCGATACTAATAATGTATAGTAAGCAGAAACCAAATATGCAATATTCGGTCCCTATCCAGTGGCGTAGCTACTGTGAAATTCCAAGAAATTTTCCAAGATGGCCGCCAAAAAGCTCCTTTTGTCATTAAAGAGAAATAATCAGCCAATTTCAATGATCTTGAAGTCAGTTCCAATTACATATGGTATGCAGAAACAAAATGAGCTATATTTAGTCCCTATCCAGCTGGGTACCTACAGTATAAATCCAACATGGCGGTCATTTTCGAAGATGGCCGCCGAAAAGCTACTTTTTGTCATTAAAAGAGAAATAGTCAGTCAATTTCAATGATCTTGGAGTCAATTCCAATTACATATGGTATGCAGAAGCCAAATTTGCTATATTTAGTCCCTATCCAGTTGGGTAGCTACTGTAGAAATCCACCATGGCGCCCATTTCGAAGATGACCGCCAACAGCTACTCTTTGTCATTAAAAGAGAAATAGTCAGTCAATTGCAATGATCTTGCAGTCAATTCCAATTACATAATATGGTATTCAGAAACAAATTGTGCTATATTTAGTCCCTATCCATTGGCATAGCTTCTGACTGTACAAATCCAATATGGTGGCTATTTTTAAAATAGCCGCCAAAAAGCTACTTTTTCATAAAAAGATTATTAAATTGTTCATTTAAATGATCTGGAAGTCGATTATAATTATGCATAGTATGCATAAACCAAATGTGCTACATTTAGTCCCTATCCACTGGCCAAGCTACGTTTAGCAACATTTTCATATTGACTACGTTGGTTAATATCAGAGTGATTTTTACAGTCGATTTAAAATTGTGTATAGTATTCAGAAACCAAAAATCGAGCAAAGTTGGTCAATTTCAATGGTTTGGGAGTCGATTAAAATCGTATATTCTTAAAAATTGCAACTCTTGAGAATTGCAAAATGTGTGTCCAAACGATGCCGTACTCTCGAGAGTTGCAAATATTAATAATTCAAACCGGAAGTAGTGTGCGCGTCTTTTCTCATTTGAGGTCATGCGCACTCACTTGACTTGTTTTCACACTTGAAGCATATCTCGGACATGAGGTCAACCTAAACTATGAGTCTCATGTTGATCGTGTCCAAACGCACGGTCCAAACGCACGCACAAATGTGTTTTGCAAATCTTGTGGTTTGCAAACCACAAGATAACTACAAGATAACTACAAGTTTGCAATGCGCGCAATCTTGTAGTTTGTAACATAGAAGTATGAATAAACAAACCAACCCGTTTGGTTTGTAACTACGAGTTTAGCGTGTCCAAACAGGCGCAAACTACAAGATGCTTACAATATAACTTAAAGATTGCAAACCAAAAGATAACTTTGAGATTGGCTTTTACCGTGTGGACACGACTTTACTTCCAGCATGGAACATAACACATGCAATCGATAGCATCGCTTTTATTGTTTGCCATATAGTTTTAAAAGAAATTTCTCCTGTATCAATATATCGCGGCATGACATAACTGAGTTAAGCCAATAAATGACGCAGTATTGACCACGTCAGTTAGCTAAATCAAATGGTTTACCCAGGCCTACACTATTAAAAGAATTTGGCACCAAATGCCCAACTTTTAACCAACACTGGGCAACATACTGTCCACACAACTATTGGTTAAAATCTGCCCAACTGATGTTCACTTGAAGGCTCAATTTTGTAATAATTGCCCAGAATTATGAATCTTTTTAACCAACCAACAATTACCCAACTAAATTTACCCAACATTTTAAGAGTGTATATGGCCATTGTTCCATGCACCTCCATAAAACAAACAAGAATTTAAATATTCCTTATTGAGAATGCACAGGTATATATACTCCGCAAAAAAAGAAACTGGACACTTGTATAAGTTGAAATATTTCATATTAATGTACGATAAAGTGTACATGATCATATATCAAATTAAAGGGAATTTAGTCCTCTACATGCAGGGTATAATTTAAAGGTGTAATCGTTCATGCATGAAATGCCATGGTCAATTAACACTAGCAAGGTCTGTTTTCAAAAATAGCAAAACAATGGAGGACCAAACCATTCGACTGAAGTGATAGTAAGCGTTTCACTTAAAACAAGATGAGCGGGGCAAGTAAATTATGACATTATTCAACTTTATTGTTATGAACAAACTCCGGAAATACAAATTTGTCAATAA
This sequence comes from Echinarachnius parma, assembly GCA_037951105.1. Lineage (NCBI taxonomy): Eukaryota > Metazoa > Echinodermata > Echinoidea > Clypeasteroida > Echinarachniidae > Echinarachnius > Echinarachnius parma. The sequence continues at coordinate 60,394 of JBAMJV010004596.1, read as the reverse complement.
AACAGGGCCAGGTTATGAGAGCATTATCATACTGGTCTGTACTACAGGCATGAAGCTTGTCTATTTCATGACTGTGTCCCCTGCAATTTTAACCATATTTACCTAGAGAAATGTAATGTTAAAGACTGCCCAACTGTTTGACCAAGGGTGACTTCAGCTTTTGAAGATCTTTGGACTACCGTATAATTCTTGAGAAGAGTTTATACCATTTTCATGCTGAAATAAGGGCACAAACTGTGGTTTTGACTAATAGAGCTTTGCCATGGAATTCCACATTTTGTTACTTTTGGATGAAAATAACACCTATAACGTTCACAATTTGTCTTCATTTATACTTTTTATTGAGATGAAGATAGAAAAGATCACATTTGTAATGAAAAATTATGCCATCTCATGAATATAGCGTTTTACATTATGATTATCAACATTTATATGGTTGAGTGGATGTTCCATTTTTGCTATTTTTGAAAACAGACCTTGGTGTGGTTAATTGACCGTGACAAGTCCTGCATGAATGATTTCATCTGGATTTCATGCGAATATTGAAGAGGGTAATTTTATCTTTAATTTGATATACAATATCATATATTTTATCGTTAATGAATACGAAATATTTGGTCTCATACAAGTGTCCAGTTTCTTTTTTTGCGGAGTATACTTCAGGAAAAGACTGGTCTATTGGAGGAAGAATCTGAAGACTTCCATCCATTGAACAGCAAGGATATTGTCCAGGCTGATGCTGCTGAACTGATATCCTCACAATAGCTGCGTATAGAGCTCTAATTGGCATAGAATAGGGGTGAAAAAACAGTGAAAATGTGTTCTGTCAGCGTATTAGAAATATAACAGCAATAAGCAAGCGAATGATCCTGAAAGAGATTGTCTTCTATATCAGTCCATTGCAAGTTACAAGCGATTATAACCTCTAGGAATTTTCTGGCACGAGAATTAACCGCCCCTTGTTTCAAGCAAAACTGTGAACTGATTTACATTCAGGAATCGGCATTTCTGTTTTTCAGACATATACATGTTACCTCCTGAAGGCACTGCATGACTATATCACAATACTCGCCTAATAATAGGTACAGAACCTAAATCACACATAATAGTCTAGAATAGGCGTACATAGTTTCAACATCCATCACAAAAGTTCGTTACTTGCTACTAGTTAACTTTGCCAGTTCACTTTACCAGTCACCCTTCGTCGGCCCCATCCTACGGAAATTCTTTCACTCTCTCACACCTCATTATCGAATACAATATTTATCTTTTTATAATCCACTTAATACATTTAAAGAAACAAATTGGACTTATTGCACAATGACTTCCCAACAGATGGGTTGAGGGTTACCCCACCCCCTTCTAGCTACACCTTTGGATATGTAGCACGTTTAGCTTTTGCATACCATACACGTTTTACATCGATTCTGGACAAGATGCATTTAATTAGACCAACTCAGCCTATTTGTATGCATTTTGTTTTGCTTTTTTGGCAGCCATCTTGGAAAATAGCCGCCATTTTAGATTTTACAGTAGCTTCGCCACTGGATAGGGACTAAATGAATCACATTCGTGTCTGCATACCATGCATAATTAGAATGGACTCGCAGATTATGAATCACCAAATTAATTCTCTCGTTATGACAAAATGTTTCTTTTTGGCGGCCATCTTAGAAAATGTCCGCCACGTTGGAATTTCACAGTAGCTACGCCACTGGATAGGGACCGAATATGGCACATTTGGTTTCTGCTTACTATACATAATTAGTATCGGCTCCCAGATCATTGAAACCGACAAATTAATTATTTCTTAAGACAAAAAGTAGCTTTTTGGCGGCCATCTTGGAAGATGGCCGTCATGTTGAATTTTAACAGTAGCTACATATGTGGATAGGGACTAGATATACCACATTTAGTTTCTGCATGCCATATGTAACTGGAATCGACACCAAGAACATTGAAATCGACTAATTATTTTTCTTTTTATGACAAAAAGTAGCTTTTTGGCAGCCATCTTGGAAAATGGCCGCCATGTTGGAATTTTGCGTGGCTAATATCTTTTTCTGAAAAAGTGAACCAAAGGTAATGTACATGCCACTTTGGGTGCTTGTATGACTATTTGAACGATTGTTACAGCTATCTGTCCCACTGGTATAATGACGATCCGTTGTGATGTTTTGGTCAACTGAAAATAAATGACTAAAACTTGCAAGTTATCTTCTAAAACTTGCAAGTTATCTTCTAAAACTGAACATATTATTTAACCATGTATGAATGGGGAAAAATATACAATTTAATGGCTAAGGTAGAAGTATTTTTTCATTCAAAAAGCAGCCATTAAGGCCGGGATGGAATCCGCTTTTTAAAGATACATGTAAATCAATAAAGAGATTATCATAAACAATGTAGAAGCATGCACGTTATTATATTTACATTCTTGCATATAATAGACTTAATAATAATTTATTCACATTAATGAATGAATGTGGGGTCGATATTAAATTAAATGCAATATATTTATGGATAATATAAACTGATGTAAATACAACAAAGAAGAAGAAATGTATTTTGTCTAAAATAATCAGGTGCTTTTTAAATTATATACAATACAATTAGTGTTTTCACTAGCTCTCACACAAACATATTTCTTGAACCGCCCTCGCGACCCAAACTAAAGTATCCCTTTAATTATCATTAAATGGTTATGAAAATTAATCCACCTTAGTAGGAGATTTCTCGTATACTGTACAATATTATGGCAAGGGAACACGTGATATTGTAAACTATAACTACACAATAACAACGACAGCAAATTACATCTATAAGCCTAAGGAAACTCAATATATCATTCTAGTATAAAAACTATTTGTACACACAGTGACACTTTTATACTTTAATTTTACTACACCACTACGACTATCCAACATAAACCGAAAACGCAAACTATTCTAAAACATGAACGTGTAGGCGCATTGTTAAGTATTGTATGCTGTATAATTATCCCTTTTAACATCAAATGGGAAACAATGTTCTTTATATTCATCCCATCGAGTATATAACATCTGTTTACAAGTTAAGACACCATGCGTTTCTGTCACAATCACTGGTGTGAAAGATAAAATGTATGTCTTATATTGCGGTATTGAAAATTTGTTAATAGCAAGGTACCAGTTATTATACTCAATTAATTGTAATTGATACAACAACAACAATCAAGTAAATATGTATGTACAATATCATAATAAACGTGACACATTCATGAGCATTGTCAAGTAAATTAGCTGTAGTATCCGTCGGCATTATCTGGGAATGTTGCATATATATATACATTTTGTCATTCATTCATTTTTATTCTTTGGTCAACTTCATCTGATAAGTACATTATATCCTATAGATCACAATCATGAGTCGAGATCTTTGACAATGATTAGTATCAAATACGTACACATTTCCATATACTCTCAGAGAGTCACTGGGCACAAAGTGGGAATACCCCATCAACGTTGAAACCGGGAAAGTCTGACGAAGTTTGCAGTGGTGTATCGATGGCAGAAACCCATCGTTTAAAAGTACACAAAAAACAAAATACATAATTTTTGTTAAATGCAGAAAGGACGGAATTATAATGATCGCCGCATTTCTACAATTCCGTGGGAGAAACTAGCAAGCGAAAGCCTTACTCGAACTCGGGGCACTGTTTTATCATCTCATTTAAATGAGTAGATATAAATGACTGAATGACTGAATGAACATGTCCGTGACATTGTTATGAGCGTCTACAAATCTTGATAACAGGGTTTACATTAGATACACGCTTTACCTTCTCGATGTGCACTTAGCGCTAAATAAAATAATGTAAACGTTAATTCAATTCCCCCAAAACAAGGTCCTCATAGATGTGGAGTCGAATTCAAATTACTTACATTGTATACTCTGATCATCATCACGATATATTGATTGCATACCATTCATTTCTGTCAATAAGATTGTTTTCAATAGTAATAATAATTATGTATGTAACATTTATAACATAGTAACGTCATGATTTAAAAAGTTAAGGATACAATTAAAGTGAGCATTATCTTTCATAGTAAATAGTATGTAGGTATGTTTTTAGCAAACCATACATTCTCCGGCATAGCTAATGCCTGTCATGTATCACTTACTGCCTATGGTGGTCTACTGGAGAACTTCAAACATACCTATTTAAACACCAACCGGTGTTACTGATTTATGGAAGATGTAAAGCCTGTCAGCGGTACAGAAGGCTATCTCCCCTGATGTGAACTCTTGGAGGTAACAAAATCCTCTCTCTGATTTCTGTATCACGTGATCAGTGATGAGAGTCGCCATGTGTTGCAGCTCGCTCGTGTGTCGGTCGATGGTGACTCTGTCCTTCTCCTTGTTCACGGTGGCTATGAGGATTGTATCATCCTTGTATACTGCAGAAAATAAACGCGAACCATCTCTTTTTATGAGCTTGCGCTGTGCATCACCCGACTTATTTATTACCAATGCAGAATTAGCATAAACCACGACCATCTTCTCACCAGACTGCATCGCAAATATCTGTTGTGGTTCATACTCATCACATGCAATCTCCTTGACCGGCTTGCCACCTGCTGCTAGGAATACCTGGATCTTCTTGGGTTTCCTGTAACCTACATAGATGTGATCATCTCTGTCTACAGTGAGATTACCATGCCCACCCTCATCCCAAGTCAGAGTCTCAAACCTCGCATCTACCTTCTCCCACCATTCGGTGTATAGTGACACAGTGAGTAATGTAGTCTTGTAAGTTTTACCCAAGTCGCATACAGCACATCGGCCATCAGACAAGAAGCCTATCCCTTTGACATGTATTCCGTTGAGCACTCTCTGCTGCAGCTGCCCATCAGCAGAGTATATATCGATACCACGCTCTCCATCGACAAATCCTACAGCCATCCTACCGTCCGGTGTGGCAGCCATGTAGTCCATGGTATCAGCAGTGGGGAACTCTACATCAGCTTTCAGTTTCCACTCGCTGTACTGCACCTTCCCGATCTCCATCGTGTTCAGGTCTTCATTTCGTTCGAATTCAAACTTCTTTGCGCGACTAGATAATTCGCTAGTCACAGCGTTAGTCGTGGTTTCTGCACTTTTCAGAATAGTTTTCAGTTCATCGCACAGTGAATCTCTGATGATCACCGTGTCTTCATCCAGCGGTACCTTGGAACTCTTCTCCACCAGTTCTCTGGCGGTTTCATTGACGTCCATCGACGTATCATCCTCAGCCATGATTCTGTCAAACTCCTCGTTCAGTTTCCCTTTTTCATCTTCGCATCGTTCATCGAAAATTGCCAGCTCTTCGTCCAATCGCTTTACCGACTCATCGTAGATGTCGTTGATCTCTTCAATGAACGCGTCAGTGTGATGTAATGACTTTTGTTTTTCTTCTTCTATGACATCGAGGTACTTCTTCAAAGCAGATATCTTCGAAACGGCTTCTCTCTGCAAGTCTACGACCTCCTCTTTGAACGTTGCGTTATAATCCCTGGCTCTCTTCACCACATGTCCCTCTTTCTCATGGTCCGAGATGGAACAGCGGGTGCAGAGATATTTCCTGCATGTGATGCATACCTCGCTGCATACAGGACTCTCAACACCGGCCGCGTGGTCTTTGCAGCAAACTACCTTCTTTGGAAATACTTTAGCATGCAAAACTTCATCTATGTCTAATAATGTGTGTGCGGTGTTAGGCTTCCATACATCATGTTTCTTGCGACATATTTTACAAATGCTCTTATTGCAATCACTGCAATATTCGACTGCCTCGGTTTTCTTGTTACACACCTCACAAGGAACTCCGTTGTATTTAATATTAAGAGCGCGAGATTTGAGAGATTCATTAGATGGTAGCCGCGAAACATTACCGTCTCTGACGTATGTAAGCGAACCACAGAGCGGACATAGGACTAGGTCTTGTGAAGACAGAAGGTTGGTCAAGCAGGACTTGCAGAATGTGTGCGAACAGGAGAGGGTCTTTGGGTCAGTCAGGATGCACGCACAGATCGGACACTGCGGCAGGTTGAGGGTCAAGTTGTCCAGACTCGCCATGGTGTTTGCAGCGCGGAATCTGTTCGGAGTAAAAATCAGGGGCTCCTATGAGAAACTATTCAAGGTGGACCCCCCAACAAAACAAACAAACACAAACAAACAAAAAAACACGGAACGTGGCACTTCCAACGAAATATAGTAACAACCCTCGGATAGGGTGTCTTTTCCAATGAAAAATTATACCAAGTACAGTCATTTTGGTCGCGTAGTTTTTGTTTTAGTGTGCTGTAAGTGACAACATGTCAGGTTCCCATTTTTGCCAAGTCAGTGCTTGATAAATCGGTCTTAATGCCCATCATAGTATCGAACAACTATGTCCATTCTCTCGGCACAAAGCTGAATGCACACTCACAATGGCGCGCGTATTGCTCGTTGTTTGATGCTGTGAAGGGCAGTGAGTGCGATTTACCAGACACTGACTTGGTAAAAATTGACAAAAATGGGAACCTGCGCCCTAAAACAAAAACTACATGACCAAAATGACTGTTCTTGACTTCTTGGTATCGTTTTTTTATTGGAAAAGACTTCCTATCCGATATAGAGAGTATTATGGGACATTATAGGACAGAACCAAAACCTGTGCTGAACTTATATCGGTAATATTAATACAAAGAGGTTTTTGAGAACCGCCGGAGTTCTAAGCAAGTTTTGTGCATGTCGAGAATATTACTACATCCCTTTAAATGGATCTAGTAACTTTGTTAACACGTGCAAAAAGTGATGAATGGTTGGTACAATGTGTACAAATCAATGTGATCTGATATGTCCACTGAGTAATGTGTGGACATTTTACGTTAAATGGATGTCATATGGCTGTATGGCCGAGTAATGAGCGAGAATGCCAAGTGACATTCAATTATCATGCGTATATAACTTTTTAACGAAAGGGACATTCGACAAACTCAAACCTGTCCCATGCTTCTGTTGTTTATACAAATACAACAAGGTATTTATCTTCGTTATAAATATATTTATCATACTGATTGAAATGTTCAGATTGGAAAGTCTACTTAATAGACTTTCAACTTTGTACAAATTGAGTGCAATGATATTACTGCATTTTCGCTCATTTCTCGGTCATATATGACAATCGTTGACCATGGAATTTTTATGGCATCACTTAGTGTGGTCCATGGATGGCAGGATTATCGTAGCAGTACAAGGTACGAACAACAAGACAATAAAAAAACAGATCCACTCGAAAGAGGACTTATTGAACATTAACTGACATGCATACACGAACAACAATGAGCTCTAGCTCTAGCGGCTAATGTACAAACTGTCACCAGCATTGCCCTGTTATTTTTATATCCATTTTATGGATCGATCAATAAAGTTTTATCCAGGTTAATGGATTGTTTTTAAAACGCGTTACCACCAGTCCACTATTATTGTTATTTCATTTTAGCTCTTTGAATTGCTTTACATACATTTGTTTAGTTGTCTGTTTAAGTTTAGTTTAGTTGTAAGCTTTGATCGTGATTTTGTGCTTATGTTTGCCTTTTTTGTGTCATGTACGTAGGGTTCGTTTTTATCACGTATATTTTTAATTTTCATGTCAAAATGCCTGTGAAAAAGATCGCAATAAATGTCAAACACAAACTTATCCACAATTGAATGATATACATAGATTATTGAGTCCTAATCTAGGGGAGGAAGATGAAATTGGACCAGATAGTTACTGTTATACATCTGAAGAATTTAATTCATGTTTAAACTCGTTTACAGCTCATTCTAAAGTGTATTTTACATCTAGTATTCTTCATATTAATTGTCGTAGTCTAAGTAAGAATTATAATGCAATATGTTCGCTTTTAGATAGTATTGATGTGCAGTTTTCTGCAATAGGTTTTACTGAAACTTGGATTAAGGAGGCCGACACGTTTTATAATTTTAATAATTATTCGTTTGTATTGAATGGAAGGCAAGGTCAGAGAGGAGGAGGCGTAGGAATATTATTAAATGATAAAGTGAAATATAAACAACGCACAGATTTAGATGTTAATAACGATTGTTTTGAGTCGATATTTATTGAAATGGAAAAGGTAAAAAAGAATGCTTTAATTGGTGTGATTTATCGGCCTCCAAACCAACCAGTGCAATCATTTTTGAATATTTTAGAAGAAGTTTTGAATGTTGTACATAGAGAAAATAAAGATATATATTTAATGGGCGATTTTAATATTAATTTATTTGATGTTAATTCTTGCCAATCTGTTACTGATTTTTTAGATTTATTTATGACAAATTTTTTATATCCTATGATTCATTGTCCCACTCGAATTACAGATAGGTCTTGTACTTTGATTGATAATATATTTACAAATAATTTAGAAGATGTTTGGTGTGGAACAATTATAAGTGATGTGAGTGACCATTTGCCAGTATTTTTAATAAATAAAAAACAGAGTATACAAGATGGAGATAATACCTTCGTTATACGCGATATAAATGAAGAAAATATTGGGAAATTTGTTTATGAAATTTATAATTTTGATTGGTCTTTATGTTCTAATGATCCTAACTATAATTATGAACGTTTTGTAAAGCAATATATTTATATTTTTAATAAATGCTTTCCTTTGAAACAATGTAAACAGAGAACAAAATATAATAATCCATGGTTTAGTAAAGATTTACGTAAAATGTGTAAAAAAAAATGTGATTTATATAAGAAGTATTTAAAAAATCGAATTGATTGTAATAAAAATAAATACAATAAGTATAGAAATATGGTGAATGGTAAAATTAAAAATGCTAAAAGTGATTATTTTAAGGCAAAATTTAAGAAAGCATCAGGAAATATACAGAAAATATGGAAATTGATAAATGAAAATCTTGGTAGAAATAAGAAAGACAATATGCCTGATTCTATTAAGCATAATGACAACACTATTTATGATAAGAAAGATGTATGCTCTGTTTTTAATGATTTTTTTTATTAATATTGGACCCAGTTTAACTGATAATTTAGACAATGATTTTAATAGTGATGATATTTATAGAAATATACGTTTTAATCCATCTACAGCTTTTTTTAATCCTATAACACCCACAGAAATAGTTGATATTGTAAAAAAATTAAAGAATAATAAAAGTTGTGGCCATGATGATGTAAGTGTTCAATTATTAAAAAAAGTTATTCATGTTATTTCATGCCCTTTAAGTGCAATATTTAATTTGTCTTTGTCTAAAGGTATAGTACCAGAAAAATTAAAACTTGCCAAGGTTATTCCTGTTTTTAAAAAAGGTACAAAAGAAAATGTGTCTAATTATAGACCTATTTCTATACTCCCTGTTTTTTCTAAAATCCTAGAAAGAGCTGTTTATAATCGCCTTTTTATGTTTTTAAATAAGAGTAATATTATTACTGACTGTCAATATGGTTTTAGGCCTGGGCATTCTACATCTAATGCAATCATGCACTTTACTTATAATGTATTAAAAACTTTTGAAAATAACGATGTTTTAATGGGATTATTTTTAGACTTAAGTAAAGCCTTTGATACATTAGACCACACAATTTTATTGAAAAAATTATATTTTTATGGCATTCGTGGAATAATATTAAAATGGTTTGAAAGTTATTTATTAAATAGATCGCAATTTGTACAAATACATGAAGTCAAGTCTGATATTGGAATGCTTAGATGTGGAGTGCCTCAAGGTTCCATCCTTGGACCTCTTTTATTTATTATTTATGTTAATGATATGTGCAATATTTCGGATAAATTGAAATTCATTTTATTTGCTGATGATACAAGTGTTTTTATGTCTCATTCTGATGTTCAGGTTTTACAACATGTTTTTAAGCAGGAAGTTGCGAAACTTTTTAATTGTTTTTTATATAATAAGTTGGTTTTAAATTGTGATAAAACAAAGTATATGGTTTTTACTAATAAGAAAATTGATTTTGATAATGTTCATTTGCGTGTAAATGATCATACATTTGAACGTGTAGATAGTCTGAAGTTTTTAGGTATTACAGTTGACCATAAGTTAAAGTGGCATGTGCATATAAATTCGATGTGTAATACAATTTCAAAAAATATTGGTATTTTATATAAAGTTCAATTTTATTCCTTTAATATTTTGAAAATGCTATACTATACGTTAATAACACCTTACTTGAATTATTGTATAGTTGCATGGGCTAATTGTCGTAATAAAGATATGGAAAGATTATTCAAGCTCCAAAAAAAAGCAATACGTATTATAACACATTCTGATTATTACGCACATTGCAATCCTTTATTTTATGAACATGGAATATTGAACGTTTATGATATGGCTAATTTGTATATTGCAGTGTTTATGTTTTTATGTTTTAATGGTCATTTGCCAACTTTTTTAACAACATGTTTTAAATTGAATAGTGATGTGCATAGTTGCAATACTAGAAATGCCCTAAATTATCACCTCCCTAAAATAAGAACGACATCTATGAAATATTCATTGTTTTTTAAAGGACCTGTAATATGGAATAGTATACCTCTGGAAATTAGGAAAAGTAAAACTCTCAATCTTTTTAAAATAAAATATAAAGTGTTTTTGTTAAATAAATACAATAACCAGTAGTTCGGCACAACTGACTAGAATTATGATATATGTTTTAAATATCCTATATTAATTGTTTTTTGTTATCTCTAACTGTACATGACTTTTTTCTTTTTTTTCTTTTTTGTAGCGTAGTGAAGTATGTATTTTTTTGTTTGTTTTGATTTTGCATGGGTATGTATATGGGATAGGTTTTTATATAAGGAACCCTTCCTTCCTACCTATCCCAAACACTATCATATATGATCATTTTAATTTGTATAACATTTGTACCTCATTTTGCATCTGTATATTTTAAATGTATATATATGTGATTAGTGTTGAATAAAATTTGAAATTGAAATTGAAGTGAATATATCAGAACACAGACAAAAACATTGTATCAACTCTATACATCGGTTTTTGCATATGTCGGAAAGTTACTATATCCTTTCAAAGAGCTCCCAGACTGTGGAAAGCCTTTTTTGCTTGTATATTTAGTGTTAGTATGGTAAATAATATTTGGTGATTTCCTTGCATACTTACAGATTTGTATTAATGTTAGTATTAATTAGATATTCAAACCGTCACGGATTTGAACGAACAATATCAACGAACCTTTAAAAGTTTTCTGCCACGAAATCCTCGACGAATCCAACGAATTTATAAATAATCATATCCACAGTCAAGTTTTCAGAAACTAGGATATTTCTAAGGTTAGTCTACGTGTTATATCGTCGTTATAAATCCGCGCTGAATGTTGTAAAGAAACCCCCTTTTCGGATTTATGTAGTGAATGAGAAATTATTCAGATAAGACATTTCCAAACAGTTCTGCACATTTATCTTGATATCCTTAAACCACATACAAATCCAGCTTTATTCAAAATGGAAACCTTCACGATCTGCGTATAATCGTTATGATATGCACATCCCTTGTCTCGGTTATTGAGTTGGCCGTAAAAGACCAACTTTACATTGCAAGCAACATAAGACTGCGTTTTGATTTGTTGATATTTGTGTAATGCACTGTAAACTTGTATTACATACATATTATAAATAGAACCTGCGTCATACTCACATATACTTTATAATATTCACATCGCCAATAGTATAACCAGTGAAAATACTACGTCGGTAATTGAGGTAACTAAACGACCGCTTAACTATTAAATGGAGGTTGAAAAGTTTACGGAATTACAAAGTGGGGAATTTGACATAATTTGTTTGTATTTCATTGAAACATGCTGTTATCAAATGACATTGAGTATTGTTGAAATTTCTCAGAAAGAATCTCTGCTTAGGGACTAAATTGTAAGAGATAATACCTTTTTGGTTTACAGGGTACTAACAAAATAATGTATTGGGGAGAAAATGAAAACACTGTGATAATTGAAAGGGATCATGATATTAAAGACAAATTAACTTTGTTTGATCAAAATCTGTTCACAAGCAGCTAACATGCCCATTAAAAGGATGGTACAGTTCCGCAACGGACTAAGGTCCTGGCCCTCTCTTCTTCACCTTTCTCTTCTTGATATGCCGTGGCCTAGCGTGACCAGACTGATTGGTGCCCCGGTAATTATTGGAGGGGGGAGGGGGGGGGGGGGGGTTGCTATATATGTACTGCTTTATTTTTAAACGATTTTCTCTTCATATTTTTCATATTTTTTTGGGGAAAATGTCAAATTATTTGTTGTAGTATAATACTCGACTGGCACTGGAACGCCTCTGTGATTGGGGATGGTTTACAATTCGTTACCTATTTATCCCCCTGTATGAACAGTATGTTTGCCGTACAATTAGTTCCCTTTTCCCTTTTATTTGCATTTTGTATTTATTTATTTATTTATTTATTTATTTTTTTTTTTTGGGGGGGGGGGGGGGGGGGCTACATTTCCTGGGGTAACCAATGTTTGTTTGCAAGGGAATTTGGGGGAGGCATAAGCCCTTTTAGTATATACTAACTTGAAGTGTAACTTTAGGAACAACCGCCTCTGACCTTAATATCCGCTGCCTTTAGTTTGTTAATGTGCACTTCCTGTGCAAGTTTCCTTTGCCTGATCAGGTGAATTATTACCATCATTCGTGCGCATATCATGCGGTATAAATGATATCAGGATAGTTGTATTGTTTTTTCAGTAGACTTGATACAGTATGTTCGAACTGGCAATGAGTTATAGCTTAGCACTACTTTACTCCTACGCTAAACTATATAGTTCGATCCATTACAATACTGCATGGACGCAACAAAACATGAATAGTTCATATCCCCGTGTAAGGGAAAACATTACAATAATATTAAATAACGCTTATGCATTGTGTCAATTTATTTTGGGTCAACTGAATATACATAGCTCCAACTTGGAAGTTATCATTTAACCCTAAAAAGGCCGGGCTATTTCAGGTATCTCTACGACCGAATGGCCCCATTAAGATCTCGCTCCTCCGTGTATTAATTTAGCAACAAGCCAATTCTTTTCTGCATAAGAAAGCAAGCATGATATTATGTGCATGCGTTTATAATTCATTTCATAAATGGTGTATTTTAAGCGCTTATCTTGTCAAACTGGATCAAAATATATGCATTGAAATTAAATGCACACATAAAAATACACACAAGCACTCACGCACACACACACAAACGCATACCCACACACAAACACACACGCACACACACTCACATCAACACATACGAACATACAATTTATATTTCCTCAATCGAGTCAAAGGGGTCTAAATACAATGCCCAAAGTGTATTTCTTGCCTCAATGTCCAACAGTTATAGCCCGGTCACATATCAACGGATTGCGCAAACGGATGTCAAACGGAGTGCTAAATTTTCCATCCGTTCTATACGTTTCTTGTCCGTTCCTTGTCCGGTGATGTACGTTGTTCTATGTTTTGTACATGAAGCAATGGAGACGACTTTCATCACCGGATAATTTAATTTCGCAAATTGTCTATTCGTTGGGCAAACGTTTCCGATATCCGTTGATATCTGACCGGGCCATTAGTAATACACTTTAATGAACAAGCATCGTTCTTATTTTTAGGTGTACAATTATGGTTAAAGCCAAATAACAGTACTGGGAAAGTAACCGAAAACATCTAAATTTGCCAAACTAATTGATGATTTGATCAATATTGTTGAATACGTTTAAAAGGGGCTTGTGTGATAAAATAAGAACCTTAGTATCGTTAAATGCAGACATATCGGAAGAAATTCAATGTACGCCAGTGAAATTTGGCCCAAATTCACAACCCATTCGCACCTGTCCGCGCTGGGCTGGAGATATCGACAAGCACGCATAGCGTGACCACGTGCGCTAACATAATATTTTGCACGCAGTGTATCGCGGTTGAGTTGGTCTGCGTCACAGATCGTGTTACGTCAAACCTTTTAATGCTTAATTAGTCAAAAGCAGTCTTTGTCCAAATATTTACATTTACATGTACGTTATGATATATTCTTTCACGCATTAGGTGGTGAAAGCATATTTGTCATTGTGTGTGTGTGGGGCTTTTCCAAATACTGTTATTTGGCTTTAAGGCCCTGTCACATATCACCGGATAGCGTTAACGGATGCTCGACGAACAGAACATTTTCGAAACCAAATTATCCGGCGGTGAAATTCGTCTCCATTGCTTAATGCACAAAACATTCCGCCAGACAGAACAACGTACATCGCCTGACAAGCAACGGACAAGAAACGCATACGAACGGAGACGAACGGATTGAAATTTTTACTCTCGTTCGGGCGTCCCTTAACGCTATCAGGTGAAGTGTGACCGTGGCTTTAGTTGCTGTTGCGTTTGAATAGACTCGTCAAGCCAATAATCGCCGTTTTGAAACGCGTATAGCCTGAGGCTGTACAGTTTTGTAGTCTTGAATATATAGTTTTCTTATATTGTACTTGTTTATCATATTTGTATTACTTTGACTGATCTATGTTGTTTTATACCACGTACAAATAAGATAAAACAAACAAAATAAAAATAAATTTTAATCAGCAGCAAAGCTTGGAGTGAAACAAGTTCCAAATCGCTGATTCTTAGCTTGAACAGTCTATTCAAATGCATTCAATTGCTGAAAAACGATGCCGAGGTGAATAAAAAAAAAACATAGATGAAGTCTGCCTTTGTGTTTCAAATTAGATAATTGCTTCTTCATATTTTATGATAGCACACTTAAATTCAACATTTCAAGTTCAACATGCACACGTCATGTACATTATATGAGAAATGACAAAAGAGTAGAACTGAGTTGTTAACTATATCATAAAAACGGACATTTATTGTTCAGTTCTCGCGGTATGCCCCGTCTGTAAAATATACATAGACAGTGGCGTAGCGTGGTATGATTGATTTAGAGGGGCACATGAATTCTTGTGGGACGCACTGTTATATTTGTTGTATAAGTTGTACCCTTATGTTTTGTTTGATTTGGGGGAATAACATTATTGGGGGCACGGGGTCACGTACCCCCCCCCCCCCCCCCCCCCCGAATGTCCCTACACCACTCCCTGCCCAATCGGAAGCCGACTACGGGTACATGTATTAGTATGATTTACGTCATGACTATAATTCCGTATATAATATGATGACGTCATAATGAAGGTAAATTGAGCATTCCCATTGGTTGATTACCGATGCTTAATCCGGTATAATCAATGGTAAAGTTATAATACATATGTATTATAACTTTTCAGTATGTACAAACTGACCATAGAGAGCCAAACGAGCTGCGCAGGGGATTGCCTTGGAGTGCGTAATGTGCTCTTGTGCGCTTGTTCTTGAATGGGGAAAATGCGCAGAGCGCGCGATTATTTCTAATACGCGCTGGCACTTAACACAGTACGCAGGGCCGACAATGGCTGGAGAGAACACTCACAATTTGAGCAAGGTCAATTTGGGTTTATCAACATGATAACCATATCAGTTCCTCAAAATAATCATATTATATAACAAATAGTACATGCTTTTTGTCGTTAAATATTCCACAATAGACACCTCTACATTTTTAATTTCTCTCGTGCGATTATATTGCACTCGGCCTGCGGCCTCGATGCAATATAATCGCTCTCGAGAAATTAAAAATGTATCGTTGTCTATTCTGGTATATTCAACTCCAAACCATGCACTATTTGTATAATATATCTAATGAAATATGCAAGTGAATAAACGAAAAATTGAAAATTATAGCATTAATTACTGGTATTCAGCTACAATCATGAAAGGAAAATACACCCATAAATCAAACAGCAGAAAAAAAGTATTTATGTACAGAGTATATGCAGGACTGTGTGTTTTTTAACTCCACGTATTTCTTGTTTCATGCTAATATTTTTGTTTACAATAAGTGGTGACTTTACTTAACTGATCTTAGTTACTATTCAATAAGTCTGAAATTAGCAGCTTTAAAACCTAGAAACCTATTACTTCCTATTACATTTAATTCTCACGCAGTCATATAAAACTGACTTCAAACTTAGATAAGTGATGCTACATTCAGATAATTATTTGTAAAGAATTGAGATCCAATACACAGTATCTCAACTTAGTTTAAAAGCTTATTCATGGTTTGGTTTGGTATGAGCTGAGTTTGAGTTTGCCCGAATATGACATGCTTTTGCCCGAATGTGTGATGTTTTTGCCCTTAAATATGGCCGTTTTCAAAACTCCAGGGGTATTTTACAAAGAGCTCTATCCAAATTTGTTTTGGATGTTTGGAATTTGTTTAGCAAGGCCCCTTAACCATGTTAATTATTAATTGATTTTCCATGTATTTTAGTTTTGTAACAGCAATGGCGAATTAAATTTTCCAAAATTGTGAAGTAATTATTTTCTAGAACAGAAAACTGCTTACTGTCATTGCCAAACAACGATAAATTTGTTTTCTTCAAAATGTAGATGCATGTTTTATTTTAATAACACATGAAGAGTAGAGACAAAAGATAAGTTAAGTAAAATATTAATGTTTTGTAAGTCTTTAAATGGACAGCCCTAGTATTTCAGCTTGTTAAACTATAATTACAATGCACTCTTCAAACATTCATTGTGGCTGTTTCCAGCAAACTCTTCTATTTTTTTTTGGTCATACCCAAGTAAACGTTTGATTGTTAATAACATTTTCCCAAACCAGAATTACATTAATATTTGAATACATTACAAACTCCACTTCTACATGTCTAGTTGTATCTTAACCACTTTAACAATGTTTTCTTTCTTGTGTCTTGTGCATGATGCTTGATTTGGGAAGGATTGTAAATAACTCAGGTACGTGTTTCTTTAAAAAAAGAGAGAAAACAGAAAGATTAAACAAGCATAACCATTTAACAATTTCATTCATTTACCTTCCATGGAAACTGTATTTATATATTTATCCTTGCATTGGTTGTTTCATAGTGTGGTACTGAATGTCAGTAAATAATTGTCATGCTACATGATTTGGTTTTTCGAGTGCATGGGTCTCATAGCATAATGATTTAAATACATGTACGACTGATCTGCTAATTAATGAATGTATTGTACAATCAATCAATATGGCATTACTTGTAAATCTTTATGTTACAGGACACCCTGACCAGGGCCCTGTTGACGAAAGAGTTACAATCTATTGTAAAGTTGAAATTAATTGCAAGTCAGATCATGTGACAGAACACACAAATCTGATTGGTTCAAATATGCAAATTATCTGACTCCCAATGAATTGCAACTACTTTACAATAGGTTGCAACTCTTTTACCAACGGAGGCTGTTCTGTCCAGTGAATTGTCTAAAATGTTAAAAAATACTTGCTCAAAGAATCCCTTTTTCTTAAATAATAGTCTTCATACTTACTATTTTAACTTTTTAATCTATTTAGCTTTCTCTGTTTAGGCAACTGTACAGTAGCCTGAAACTGATCTTTCACATGCCCCAGCCAATTGGGCAAGTGCTGATGTAGCACCTTGCTTTCATCGCTCTACTCATGACGCTTTGCTTTAATCCCCAGTCATTGGGGCCTGTTGCATTCAACCTTGTGTTGTGATCAATTGAAAAATTGAGATTTAGCACAATTTTCCATTCCATTAAGAGCGCTCAATTGCAAGTTGCAAATCAAATGCCACTTTATTGCTTTAATAATCAGGTCAATATGTAGCACTCTGATTTTTACCCCTCTTCCAAACTCATGAAGCCTTGCTATTACCATGTCATCTATTCTGTTGGGTCTGTTGTGCATCAAAATTTGAGTTGTGATCAATTGAAACATCGCAATTATACATAAATGTCTAAATTTGCATAAATAGAGTTCTGTTCCAATTGCAAGTTGCGAATCAAATGCCAATATGTAGCACCCTGATTTTACCCCTTCTTAACTAATTAAGCCTTGCTTTTACCATGTCATTTATTCACTGGGGCATGTTGCATACAAATTTGATTTGTAATCGATTCATAATATTGAAACATTGTGATTAAACACAGCTTTCCACTGCATGAAGAGAGTTGCATTTAATCACAAGTTGCAAATCAGACGCAACTTTTTGCTTTAATCAGGTCAATATGTAGCACTCTGATTTAACCCCTCTTCTGAACAAATGAAGCCTTCCTTTTACCCTGTCATTCAGTGGCCTGAGCCCACATTGTGTATTTGTTCACCGTACCTATGGGAAATAAATCATTATAGGCCCACCTTTTCAATTCATCTTCTAGCTCACATTTCATCAGCTTGTAGAATTGTTTTGAACTAAAGAACAATCAAATTATTAGATGCTGCAAACCATAACACCCTTTGCTCTATTTCAGCCACTGATTCGAAAGGACACATCTTGATAGATTTTTGTTGGGGTATAATTTGACCCAAAAAAATAAGGGTAAAAAGGGGGGAAAATAAAGAAGTACAAAGAAAAAACAAAACAAAAACAGTCAGACCATGCTATGCTACCCGCAATATGGCGCAATGATCCTCTTTACTCATGCCATCCACTGCTTGTTCGTGTTGGACATTCCCCAACTAGACCCTGTTTCATAATTTTACCCGTTGGTTGTTTTTGGTCCAATTATTGTAACTGCAATGAACTATGTCATCATCAATTGGCATAGAGCATCATTAAAGATGCTGGATGCTTACAGCTATTGGAAATGCTTTTTGAAGCAGGGCCCTTGACCTTGTTTCATAACGGATTAACGAAAAATTTACTAACAAAAGTACAGTGTACTTAATTATGTTTTATATACTGTGTTATATATGTATGATGTTTGATAATGTAACTCTTTATGTATAGCACATTAGCACTATTTGTATGCACATATTGTAAGTGTAACTTATCTGTGATAATGTGACTTCCCATTATATAACATTCAATCCTCCAACCTACCCTCTAACTACTATGACATAACGATGGTGTATGAATACATTTTATGTGATGTTTAGTTCTGTAACATCTGTGGTTTAGTTCAAGTCTGTAAAAGACATTTAAACAATATTTTGCTATTTTGAGCGGTTTCCTATTAATCATTGGAACCTGTACCGTGTTTGTTTTGTTTTCAGTATTTAGTATTTAGATGTTGAACCATCTCATCCCTTGTCCATGTACATGTATATGTAAACATTTGTTTCATCATTTCTTAATTGTACTTTTTGTAATTCTTTCTATTTCTCTTTTCCTTATTTCCTTAATTCTATGAAAATTTATGCCATTGCATGATTGCAATGCTAACATTATGTGATTATTTATATTTACTATCAGTATAAGTCATCTGCGAACTTTAATTATTCTTTCTTCAATTTTCTCCAGGAGGATGGCGAGTTTTCTGACCTTGTCTGAGATCATCTGGCATAGCAACAGAGTCATCTGGCAACCAAAATAACAAAATCTACAATGTACTGCAGGCGAAAAAAATCAAACAATGCTGCTGTGCCCTGGACCAACCCTTTCCACATCAGCGAATGCCATCGATGTGTAACCCCCTAGATGTGAGTCAATCGTCAAGAGATCATTATCTAGCATAGCATCAAACTTATCTGGCAACACACAGAAGAGCTACTGTCGAAGAAGGAGAACAATTATATAATATTCTTTATCCTGGTGTGACTCTTTTAATTTAGATCCATGCACTGATATGCGAACCCCTCAAGCTCCAACGTCACTAGATAAACTAAACGGTGGCTGTCTTCTTAGCGTACAAGTCATCTCGTAACCTATATAACAACAGCTATCGTAGGAAAAGAGCAATGTTTGTCTGACATTTGTCATTTGGTCATCATGAACATTCCCCTTTTTTACCATTGAATACCATTGATATGTATCCCCATGGAAGTGGCTTCAGCGTCAAGAAGTCATCTACTTTAGCAACAAAGTTTTCTGGCTACAGAGGGAACGTAAGCCACTGTATTAAGAGAGCAAGACTTCTTTAACATTCTACATCCTGCTACTGATCAATTATGTCAGTTGATATTATTTGCTGGTAAGAATTTCTTTTATGTATGTCTAGGTCTAGCATTCTATGAATATGAATTTTCATGACATTTAATTTGATATCAAGAACAAAATTTGTGTCATTATTTCAATTGTGCTTGTTTTTCCTGAAGCAATAATTAATATTATTCATTGTATTTTTTTTATTATGAATTATTATGAATGGTGATTGAACTATTATGATAATTGTAATTGACAAAGCCAGTTCTGAAATTAATTGTTTCTTTTTGTGACAAATCGTTTTGGGGTCCTTGTACAAATAACCCTCATGTGTATGATATATGCATCCCTATGTACCACCATTTCAACCAACACTATGTATTTATCTAAATTTCTATTATATTTTTGTATTTTAGTCATGTACAGTGTATATAGAAAGGGCATAAGGGTCTTTGCATCAAATAGTTTTATTTATGGCGTTGTTAGATGTACAGAAACATATTCCAACTTCTTATGTTTAAAGTTGGATGTTTGAGGTGTCTAAATGATAAAAAAAGGGTTTGAAGTAACATTGCATTATTTAAAGAGGTTTAAAGCCATATATATTACCTCATTTGTTGTCCTGAACTAGTCTAGCACAACAGACTCGCTTAATTTATTTATGAAAATGTGCAAAGAAAAGCAGGCCTCGCTGTGAATTGGACCCGATGGTTGAGCACCGGTCTAGCAATCTGGAGGTCTCGGGCTCGATTTTCGGGCGAAGCCTATTTTCTTTTACTCATACCATTTATTTAGAATATTTCTGGTCAGTTTCCTTTATGTTTGAGTTTAATTCATTTAGCTCAAAAAGTACCACCCAAACATTTGGAGAGGTGGCTCGTAATAATTATCTTTCTCATTAACTCAGGAAAGAAATTGTACATTGATCACTTGATCAATAATGAAGCTTCTTTCCCCTAAAAAAATATGTTGTTTTTGTTCAGGTAGGATAATTATGTAGGATGGAGCAGTGAAATGTTTCCGCTTACTTGGGTACTCCTCTTCAATGGGTGAAATCTACCAACTTAAACAGAGACCATTGTATCATTGTATGGTATTTCATTAGATTTTGTTGAAACATATTGAATCTACCAGTCCCAAAACTATCTTTAACATTCATGCCAGAAGTTATGCCCATGTATAAATATCCAATGGTGCACACCATTGTTACAGTTAAGCGTTAATTACTATGATGTTTATGTTAAAAATTTTAAGTAAAACCTAAAAGGACCAAGATAAATAAGTTTATGAATATTTAATATTCGGTTTCCCTCTTATGAGTTATTTAATTGATATTTTTGATTTTGCATATCATTGTCAATGTAATTATTCAAAAACAATGAAAATGCACAATCTAGATTAATGAGAAATATGTATGTACGGCTTAAACATCAATGGAACATACTATTATGAATAGTTGAATGTGCTATGCTCTGTTTGAAACTGATGAATATTGATTAATTTAAGAGCCCAAAATAGCTCTGGTAAAGATAAGATCGTTTTTGTCCCAAAAGCAGGAATTTAAGATTGGCAAATTTGTTGTTTCTTGTAAATATGGCTGTAATGTTTCTCAAACTTTGCAAACATGATTTAAATTAAATAAATCCAGTGTTATATTTTTGGTCGGATCAGTCCAATAAACGGATCAATAATATGCAGATGTAATTATTTTTGAACAATTATGAAAAGTAACCGGTCCTTGACATGTAATTATCATGTTACACGTACGCAGTATGTAGCCATATTGAATGAAAGCTTGAACATGTGGGTTTGTAAGACCATCTGAAATGGCCTTGTATGACAATAGATTTATATCATACAATAAACATGATAAATCATTGAAATGTAAATAGTAAACATAATAATTTGCTTTATTTGTATTTATTAAAGTGCTTTACCGTAATTGTGTGGGTGTATGCATTTTTCATATACATGCTAACAATTATGCTAGAACAAACAATCATTGACTAACAAGGTAATTAAGAAGAGTAAATACTAACTCTGTGCAATGAAATTACAATAATCAATACACATGATATGATCATAGATTGTAATGTTCAATGTTTTAGGGGCAGAACTTAATTTTTAGATAACGGCCCTATCATAATCATTATGACAGTTGTATTAGTGTTCTGTTATTATTTCCAGAAAAATAATTCCAATGAAAAAAAAACGACAACATTTTACTTAATTTACCATTCAACCGCATACCTAATTGCCCCAAATCAATTGACAACATGACAGTTTACGAAACAGTGTGCCTGTGTGTATGCATTTTTTTTTTCTTGCTAGAGCCAATACTATGTATAGCCCTACAAGCGCACTTTAAAGTAATTCCTGATATTTCGGTTTTTGTGTGTTTATCTAGTCAAACTGGGGCAAAATCGATGCATTACTCTAAATGCACACAGTATACACGCACGCACGCACACACACACACACACACGCACACACACACACACACACAAACACCAAAACACACACAGACACACACATGCACATGCATACGCACATACAGGCACCCACGTGCACACTGTAGCACACACACACACACACACACACACAAAGAGCATGTTCATCCACAAAACAACTGAGCATTCTTACATACAAGCGCATCACTGTTATATACCCTTTCTGATACGCATGCCACCTAACCCTAACGGAAAGAACAGTGTGGACCACAGTGTTAAATTTGATTTTTTTTAACAGTGTGAAAACCAACTCACTCTGTGACCACACTATGAACACACTGTGAGCGCACTGTCTCCACAGTGTAAAATTGCCAGCGTTCACAGTTTGTAAAAGTGTACACTCAGAAATTTCACAGTGTGAGTTGGTTTTCTCACTGTGAAAACTTCCCAATTTTACACTTTGGTCCACACTGTGAAACACAGTGTGTTCACAGTGTGTTCACACTGTGTTTTTTTCCGGTAGGGAAAACGGCATTAAAGTGAATACGATGTACAAATCATATATGTTTCCAAACATTTATTTAGGACCTATGCGCACAATTCCTTAAAGGGTACCACCACCCAAAAATAATAGTCTTATTATAGAAAGGTAACATCTTTAGTATTCCATTCCTTCAACAAGTTCACAAAAATATGTTTCAGAAAAAAATATATAATTGGAAAACGCATCACCATTCTCAACCATGCGTTCATGCGGTCTGAATTGCGTAGACTACATGTGCGGAAAGCCAGAGCGCTCTATGCAGAGCGAACGAATCATCCGGGATTCTATTGGCGTACGCGTGAAAGCATTGGCGCACTCGCAAATGCTTGGCCCGTGTGGAACCAGGAAATAGCCGTGGTTCCGTAAGTGGTGGAAATGAATTGCTTTGTTTATGAATCACAGAACCATTTGCAAAATGTTGGGTATATATTTGATATCACAGCACGGTACCAAAACATATAATAATGTGTTGTCCTTTGCCTGGTGGTCCCCTTTAATTAATCTGAAACCATACAATTATGCTGAATGATTCAGTATATACATAACAATAAGATTGGTATTGGTGATTAATAATTGTAGGCTCTGATTCGTATGATTGAGTACAGAAAGCAACAGTTTTTTTAAAGAAGTAATTCTAAATTCAGGATGAAAACATTAAAATAGAATGCTAACATTGGTCTACATGATAATTTTAACACTTAACACCCTGGTGATTCATTATTCTGATATAGAGCTTACATGTCTTATTAAATACATACAAATATACACCTATTATACAAGCGTGACTATACATTAATTTAAAGATTACTGAAATTGAATTCCATTTTACTTCAAGTTCCAAATCATTGCGAGTTTCACTGTATCCAATCACGACATCAATAGATTATCGACATGGTCGACTACAGTTCTGTCATGTCAGTAATACAATACTGGACACAACAAACATGAATACTTCATATCACCTTGAAAGGGTAAACATAACAATATGGCCTATTGACGATCCATTGTGTTAGTACAATTTTGGTGAACTGAGTGTAAATAGCTAAAGGAACGTGTCCCCTCTCCCAATAATTTGAAGAAAAAAAAAACAATAGGAAAGATAAGGGGATATTTATTTTCAAACAAGGAAATATATAAGGTGTGCCCCCCCCCCCCCCCAATCAGTCCGACAACGCTACGCCACTGCATATTGTCTTATTGATGTTCTCTTCCCAAATGTATACATTTGGGACCCGGTAGGAGGTTAAAGGGATCTAGTAACTTTGTTGAAATGTGCAAAAAGTGATGAATGGTTGATGCAATGTATATTGTTGTTATCTCATATGTCCACAGGATATTGTGTGAAAATTTCAAGTCAAATGGACATTGTATGGCCAAGTAATGAGCGAAAATGCAAAGTGATATTCAGTAACTTACTGCACTCACTTTGTACACGGAAGAAAAACTCGCCCGGAGTTTTTCTTATCTGAATACTTCAATCATACATATCTTTGTAACGAAAGGGAAATTTGAAAAACCGAAACCTGTCCCATGATTTTATTGTTAATACGAATACAACAAGGTATAAGGGAACCGTTAGAATTAAAATTTTATTTTGAGGATTTGGACAATGTTACTAAGTCCCTTTAAAGTCTTCATGAGAAGGATCTTCTCAATGCCCATGAGCCGCTTGGAAGAAATGCTCCCCAGAGAGTGGAGATGATGCACACAATGTGTGCTGGTTTGCATTGTATCATATGACCGGGGTAATAATATCATTGTTAAGCGCTTACAGATGATTATTAGGCGCTATATAAATCGAGTACATGATTAAAGTGCACAATTGTTGAAGTGCCCTCTCGAGCCGAACTGAAATATCCCTTTACATTATGTCATTAAAATCATGTGTTAATGAAATGGAATCCACCTTGGTACGAGATTTCTCGTATACTGTACACGATTATAACATATAAACACTTCATAATGTATTATATAACTACACGTCAAGCAACGATAATAATAAAGACAACACAGTACCATGAGGAAAACCAAAAGCCCAATATACTAACGGAAATAACTAATTCAAAACAAAGTGACATTTTCATACTGTAGGCATCATTTAACTACACCATTATAATTATCCAACATCAACCAAATGCGCAATATGTTCTAGGATAATTACTGCATGTATCATGAAACGACATAAGCGACATCATAATCATTTTCCAACAACAATCAAAAGTGTTCCATAATTTGAAGGATTATAACTAATTACATGTAAGCGCATCGTGAACGCGGGGTTATTATCTATACTCCGCAAAAAAAGAAACTGGACACTTGTATAAGTTGAAATATTTCATATTAATGTACGATAAAGTGTACATGATCATATATCAAATTAAAAGGAATTTAGTCCTCTACATGCAGGGTATAACTTAAAGGTGTAATCGTTCATGCATGAAATGCCATGGTCAATTAACACTAGCAAGGTCTGTTTTCAAAAATAGCAAAACAATGGAGGACCACACCATTCGACTGAAGTGATAGTAAGCGTTTCACTAAAAACAAGATGAGCGGGGCAAGTAAATTATGACATTATTCAACTTTATTGTTATGAACAAACTCTGGAAATATAAATTTGTCAATAAAACAGGGCCAGGTTATGAGAGCATTATCATACTGGTCTGTATTACAGGCATGAAGCTTGTCTATTTCATGTGTCCCCTGCAATTTTAACCATATTTACCTAGAGAAATGTAATGTTAAAGACTGCCCAACTGTTTGACCAAGAGTGACTTCAGCTTTTGAAGATCTTTGGACTACTGTATAATTCTTGAGAAGAATTTATACCATTTGCATGCTGAAATAAGGGCACAAACTGTGGTTTGCACTAATAAAGCTTTGCCATGGAATTCCCCATTTTGTTACTTTTGGATGAAAATAACACCTATAACGTTCACAATTTGTCTTCATTTATACTTTTTATTGAGATGAAGATAGAAAAGATCACATTTGTAATGAAAAATTATGCCATCTCATGAATATAGCGTTTTACATTATGCTTATCAATATTTATATGGTTGAGTGGATGTTCCATTTTTGCTATTTTTGAAAACAGACCTTGGTGTGGTTAATTGACCGTGACAAGTCATGCATGAATGATTTCATCTGGATTTCATGCGAATATTGAAGAGGGTAATTTTATCTTTAATTTGATATACAATATCATATATTTTATCGTTAATGAATAAGAAATATTTGGTCTCATACAAGTGTCCAGTTTCTTTTTTTGCGGAGTATATTTGAGCATCGTATGGAAATAATTTACTTTGTACAATAGTATTTTCTTAATTCATTGTACAATAGTTCTTGAGTTTCTAAGATGCATCTTTAACAAGTTATTATTATTTACATTATTATGTAAACTTCAAAAGCGTGAAAGACAATGTAGACACAATGTATGTCTTCTATTGTGGTATATTATTAAACCTTCGTTAATGGCACTGACTGTAGTGCTGCACCTATAATTATACGCGTTGGTCATGCAACCACTAATTATACAAACACTATACAAAACAATGTCAACGTACTGATAAAATATGACATGCGATGCATACGTGATGCGCATGGTCATGTGCGTTACAATATATAATACGTCGGTATTATCTAGGAATGTTGACCAGTATTATACATTTATAATCCATTCATTGACATTATTTGGTCAATTTAAACAGAGTATATCTCATAGATCACAAAATACTCTCAGATAGTGAATGGGCAAAAAGTGGAATACCCCATCAACGTTCAATCTCGGACAGTCTTAGGAAGTTTGTAGAAACGATCGATGTAGAAAACCCATCGATAAAACACATTGCAGGAACCACGGGGTTATAATGATCGCCAAATTTATGTAATTCCGAGTCAAAATACTAGAAAACGAAAGCCTAACTCAAAGCAATGTTTTAACATATCATGTGATTGTATAGAATTAAATGACTGAATGGACATGTCCGTAACATTATGTGTTGAGCGTCTACAAATTAATCTTGATAATGTACTTTACATTTATAAGATACACGTTTTGTCTTCTCGATGTGCACTTAATAGTGTTGAATAACATGTAAACGTGAATAGTATTCCTTCAAAGAGTTGTCCATTGATGTGGAATCGAAAGATTTTTTTTCTTCATTTTTTTAAAAATCAGGGTCTATACTCTCATACCGTCTGATCATCATCAATATATGCTTAGTACTTTATTCAATTCATTTATGTAAATAATGCAAGTTTCTAATAACAATAATAATGCAAATAACACTTATAACCCAATTGTTTGCAACAAATATTGTATTAGTTACGTTAAAATGTAATTTATTTTTTTTCGAAATGTCAACTGTACAGTGTTTTCATATTAAACGGTTCTTGTAACAAGTATATGTTTTTGATTGATAAATACGACATTATCTGTCATGTAATTTATAATACGTGCCATTCCTGGGGGAATACAAATCATTCACTGCCCATGTCCCAGTCTACTGCCCAGTCTACGTACTGACTTCCACTATGTGTATTCAAACACCGGCCGGTGTTACTGATTAAGAGAAGATGTAAAGCCTGTCAGCGGTGCAGAAGGCTATCTCCCCGGATGTGAACTCTTGGAGGTAATACCAAGCCCTCTCTGGTTTCTGTATCACGTGATCAGTGATGAGAGTCGCCACGTGCTGCAGCTCGCTCGTGTAACGCTCGATGGTGACTCTGTCCCTTTCCTTGTTCACGGTGGCTATGAGGATCGTATCATCCTTGCATACAGCAGGAAATACGGACATACCTTCACTTTTGATTAGTTCGTGTTGTTTAACGCCCGTCTGGTTTATCACATATGCAGAATTATTAGAGTATCTCACGACCATATTCTCACTAGACTGCATCGCAAATATCTGTACAGGTTCATATCCATCACATATTATCTCCCTGATTGGCTTCCCACCTGCAGGAGTGAATACATGGATCTTCTTGGCTTTCCTGTAACCTACATAGATGTGATCATCGCTGTCTACAGTGAGATTACCATGCCCACCCTCATCCCAACTTAGTGTCTCAAACCTCGCATTAACCTTCTCCCACCCTTGTGTGTACAGGGATGCATTGAGTATAATCTCGTTAGTATTACCTGTGTCGCGGACAGCACACCGGCCATCAGACAAGAAGCCTATCCCATGGACTCGTACTCCCTTGAGCACTCTCAGTTGCAGCTGCCCGTCAGCAGAGTATATATCGATACCACGCTCTCCATCGACACATCCTACAGCCATCCTCCCGTCTGGTGTGGCAGCCATGGAACACATGGTATTAGCAGTGGAGAGCGCTACATCAGCTTTCAGTTTCCACTCGCTGTACTGCACCTCCCCGATCTCCATCGTGTTCAGGTCTTCATTTCGTTCGAATTCAAACTTCTCTGCGCGACTAGATATATCGCTAATCACAGCGTTATTCGAGGTTTCTGCACTTTTTAGAACAGTTTTCAGTTCATCGCACAGTGAATCTCTGATGATCACCGTGTCTTCATCCAGCAGTACATTGGAACTCTTCTCCACCAGTTCTCTGGCGGTTTCAATGACGTCCATCGACGTATCATCCTCAGCCATGATTCTGTCAAACTCCTCGTTCAGTTTCCTTTTTTCATCTTCGCATCATTCATCGAAAATTGCCATCTCTTCGTCCAATCGCTTTACCGACACATCGTAGATGTCGTTGATCTCTTCAATGACCGCGTCAGTGTGATTTAATGACTTTTGTTTTTCTTCTTCTACGACATCGAGGTACTTCTTCAAAGCAGATGTCTTCGAATCGGCTTCTCTTTGCAAGTCTACGATCTCCTCTATGAAGGTTGCGTCATAATCCCTGGCTCTCTTCACCACATGTCCCTCTTTCTCATGGTCCGAGATGGAACAGCGGGTGCAGAGATATTTCCTGCATGTGATGCATACCTCACTGCATACAGGACTCTCAACACCGGCCGCGTGGTCTTTGCAGCGAACTACCTTCTTTGGAAATACTTTAGCATGCAAAACTTCATCTATGTCTAATAATGTGTGTGCGGGGTTAGGCTTCCATACATCATGTTTCTTGCGACATATTTTACAAATGCTCTTATTGCAATCGCTGCAATACTCGACTGCCTCGGATTTCTTCTTACACACCTCACAAGGAACTCCGTTGTATTTAATATTAAGAGCGCGAGATTTGAGAGATTCATTAGATGGTAGCCAGGAAACATTACCGTCTTTGACGTATGTAAGCGAATCACGGAGCGGACATAGGACTAGGTCTTGTGAAGACAGAAGGTTGGTCAAGCAGGACTTGCAGAATGTGTGCGAACAGGAGAGGGTCTTTGGGTCAGTCAGGAGGCACGCACAGATCGGACACTGCGGCAGGTTGAGGGTCAAGTTGTCCAGACTCGCCATGGTGTTTGGAGCGCGGAATCTGTTCGGAGTAAAAATCAGGGGCTCCTATTAAAAACTATTCAGGGTGGACCCTCCCAAAAAAAAAAAAAAAAAAAACACGGAACGTGGCACTTCCAACAAAATATAGTAACAAAATGATTATGTCCCTCGGATAGGGTGTCTTTTCCCATGAAAAATTATACCAAGTACAGTCATTTTGGTCGCGTAGTTTTTGTTTTAGTGTGCTGTAAGTGACAACATGTCAGGTTCCCATTTTTGCCAAGTCAGTGCTTGATAAATCGGTCTTACTGCCCATCATAGTATCGAACAACTATGTCCATTCTCTCGGCACACAGCTGAATGCACACTAACAATGGCGCGCGTACTGCTCGTTGTTTGATGCTGTGAAGGGCAGTGAGTGCGATTTACCAGAAACTGACTTGGTAAAAATTGACAAAAATGGGAACCTGCGCCCTAAAACAAAAACTACATGACCAAAATGACTGTTCTTGGTATCGTTTTTTTATTGGAAAAGACTTCCTATCCGATATAGAGAGTATTATTGGAAATTGTGGGACAGAACCAAAACATGTGCTGAACTTATATCGGTAATATTAATACAAAGAGGTTTTTGAGAACCGCCGGAGTTCTAAGCAAGTTTTGTGCATGTCGAGAATATTATTACTACATCCCTTTAAATGGATCTAGTAACTTTGTTAACACGTGCAAAAAGTGATGAATGGTTGGTACAATGTGTACAAATCAATGTGATCTGATATGTCCACTGAGTAATGTGTGGAAATTTTACGTTAAATGGATGTCATATGGCTGTATGGCCGAGTAATGGCTTTGTCACACGATACTTGCGACGACCTGCAACAGCTTGCGATTGGTCACGTGCACATATGAATGGCGGATTTTTCCAAAGTCTGTAATACATCACCGCCCTGTACAAACTCACTGCAGATATACAATATAAACACTCACAAAATGTTCCGCAATTCAAGGATGAGCGTTAATATCTCTCTGCTCTTATATTGATATGGTCTTGATGCACAAATTATGGAATACTACTAATACTACTACTACTACTACTACTACTACTACTACTACTACTACTACTACTCCTAATAATAATAATAATTATAATAGTAATATTGATTATAATTATAACAATAATATTATTTAATAATAACTATTATTACACATACAGGCTAGTTTTCCGATTCAATAAATCATGTATTTTTTTCCGTCTCGGGTTTGTCAGTCATAGCGTTCATTATTGTTATGATATTACCATCGTCACGTGTATTATGTAGCTCTACAAATGTGTATTGCGAGTGCAATATCAGACGATATTACTACTCCTCCATAGACATACACGTTATCAGATGATATTTCTACTCCTCCATAGACCTGCACGTTGAGCTGAATAATAATTAGCCGTATTCAGACGATGAAAGCCAAGTTCTTAGGAATTGCAATTCTTAAGAATTGCAATTCTTAAGAACTTCAAAATGTGTGTTCAAACGATGCCAATTCTCGAGAGTTGCAATTCTTAAGAATTAAAACCGGAAGTAGCATGCGCGCCTTTCTCATTTGAGGTCACGCGCGCTCACTTGACTTGTTTTCACACCGGAAGCATATCTCGGTCATGAGGTCAACCCAAACCACGAGTCTCGAAGCTGATTGTGTTCAGACGGTAAAAAAAGTAGACTGCGCGCAGTCGCGCGCTTATCGCGCGCTCATTCTGCGCAAAATCTTACAAGTATCTTGTGGTTATCTTGTGGTTTGCAAACCACAAGATAACCACAAGATAACCAGGAGATTGCGCATTTTTTGCAGTGTGCGCAATCTCGTGGTTTGGAAACCACAAGATAACCACGAGTTTTGCGTGTTCAAACGAGCGCAAACCACAAGATATTCTTAAGAATTGCAAACCACAAGATAACCACTAGATAACCACGAGATTTGCTTTTATCGTCTGAATGCGGCTAATATCATATCCAGCGCGGAAGTGCGCAAATTCATACGCGCGTTTATTAATAGCCGTATTCAGACGATGAAAGCCAAGTTCTTAAGAATTGCAATTCTTAAGAATTGCAATTCTTAAGAATTGCAATTCTTAAGAACTTCAAAAATAATGTGTGTTCAAACGATGCCAATTCTCGAGAGTTGCAATTCTTAAGAATTAAAACCGGAAGTAGCATGCGCGCCTTTCTCATTTGAGGTCACGCGCGCTCACTTGACTTGTTTTCACACCGGAAGCATATCTCGGTCATGAGGTCAACCCAAACCACGAGTCTCGAAGCTGATTGTGTTCAGACGGTAAAAAAAGTAGACTGCGCGGAGTCGCGCGCTTATCGCGCGCTCATTCTGCGCAAAATCTTACAAGTATCTTGTGGTTATCTTGTGGTTTGCAAACCACAAGATAACCACAAGATAACCAGGAGATTGCGCATTTTTTGCAGTGTGCGCAATCTCGTGGTTTGGAAACCACAAGATAACCACGAGTTTTGCGTGTTCAAACGAGCGCAAACCACAAGATATTCTTAAGAATTGCAAACCACAAGATAACCACAAGATAACCACGAGATTTGCTTTTATCGTCTGAATGCGGCTAATATCATATCCAGCGCGGAAGTGCGCAAATTCATACGCGCGTTTATTAATAGCCGTATTCAGACGATGAAAGCCAAGTTCTTAAGAATTGCAATTCTTAAGAATTGCAATTCTTAAGAACTTCAAAATGTGTGTTCAAACGATGCCAATTCTCGAGAGTTGCAATTCTTAAGAATTAAAACCGGAAGTAGCATGCGCGCCTTTCTCATTTGAGGTCACGCGCGCTCACTTGACTTGTTTTCACACCGGAAGCATATCTCGGTCATGAGGTCAACCCAAACCACGAGTCTCGAAGCTGATTGTGTTCAGACGGTAAAAAAAGTAGACTGCGCGGAGTCGCGCGCTTATCGCGCGCTCATTCTGCGCAAAATCTTACAAGTATCTTGTGGTTATCTTGTGGTTTGCAAACCACAAGATAACCACAAGATAACCAGGAGATTGCGCATTTTTTGCAGTGTGCGCAATCTCGTGGTTTGGAAACCACAAGATAACCACGAGTTTTGCGTGTTCAAACGAGCGCAAACAACAAGATATTCTTAAGAATTGCAAACCACAAGATAACCACAAGATAACCACGAGATTTGCTTTTATCGTCTGAATGCGGCTATTGACGCAAGAATGGCTTCGCGCGTATCTAATTGTGACGTATGAATACGTGTACGCACCTCTGCTACAGTCCGCGCAAATGGCCCTTCATGGGTTGAAAATGTATAATCATTAATTTGAGATTCAATGCATTGGTTTTCTTCACTGAACAAGACTGAGTAATATGAATGTTTTTGTTTTTAAATGTTTTGCTCTGGATAGTATGTATAATAATAATAATATTGACTGGCTTGTTCTTTCGTGATATATCAGAAATATTGCATTCGCTAGGATCATATTGCACTCGTCTTCGACTCGTGCAATATGATCCTAGCGAATGCAACATTTCTGATATACCACTCAAGGCCAGTCAATATTATATAAATAATAATACTCTCTGAGCGTCAGACCAGCATTGTACACATCCTCTACTCCCCGAGGAGCATGCTAGCGGTGGGCTACCCTAGTATTAGTGCACCAAGCTTATTATGAAATTAGCCTGAGTATGGAGCCATATCAAAGACAAATGTTGCAAAATATAAACATTGGACGTGGTGCAAGCTTTTGGCTTTTAGCTCATACAAAGACCCCCAATGGGCCAAATATAAATTACCGCGGTAAACAAGGTAGAAAAACAACAACAATAATAACTGTGGGACATGAAGGACCCAAGAGCCGAGACCCCCCCCCCCCCCCCCCCCCCCCCACACCTTCGTTGTCACGTGGATGCCGATCCCAATCATGACAAATACAAAATACAAATATGTCGGTTGAATACCTCCCTTTCAATGGTGAGGGTGTGTAATGAGAATAAATAACTTTTTGATGAAAAGCAGAAATATCTAGAGGCTTGCAGGAGTATTCAGGATAAATCATTGTCTACCAAACAATGCATCGTTGCCATGGATACAATTTCAATAGGTCACCGCAATTACCGCATGCGAAGAGACTTGCCTGAAGTATTCAGGATTAAGTATTGTCTACCAAACCATGAATCTTTGCCATGGATACAATTTCAATGGGACATTGGGGTGAGCTGCAGCCACCGCACTAACCGCATTCACCGCATGCTCTCTTTCTCTTCTATTGTTTTGATCGCAACGGATTTTGAACCGACTTTTTGATGTTCAAAAACCTTGCGACAAGACTTGCGACGGGAACCTGCCGTCGCAGGAGAACACTCGGCGCATGCGTTCCACGTGACCGATCGTGCTATTGTTTGATCAACAACCGAAAACCGGGCTTATAATGCTTATTAAGCACAATAAATCAGATGTAAGGTTTATTTTAGCCGAAATGTAATACACAAAACCTATTTATGGCTATAATTGGGAATTAGACCGAATTTATTGCGATATTTGCATTCTGTTGTAACGTCTAGTTATTTTGAACATGATAGGCCCTTCATAAGTTTTATTGTCTTGTTGCAGGCTGTTGCAGGTCGTCGCAAGTATCGTGTGACCAAGCCATAATGAGCGAGAATGCCAAAAGAACATTCAATTATCATGAGTAAATAACTTTTTAACGAAAGGGACATTCGAAAAACTCAGACCTGTCCCATGCTTCTGTTGTTTATTTGTACAAATTGAGCGCAATGATATTACTGCATTTTCGCTCATTTCTCGGTCATATGACAATCGTTGACCATGGAATTTTTATGGCATCACTCAGTGAATATATCAGAACACAGACAAATACATTGTATTAACTCTATACATTGGTTTTTGCATATGTCTGAAAGTTACTATATCCTTTCAAAGAGCTGCCAGAGTGTGGAAAGCCTTTTTTGCTTGTAGATTTAGTGTTAGTATGGTAATTAATATTTGGTGATTTTCTAGCATACTTACAGATTTGTATTAATGTTAGTATTAATTTGATATTCAAACAGTCACGGATTTGGAAAGAATAACAACTTATGATAAAACGAACAATATCAACGAACCTTTAAAAGTTTTGTGCCACGAAATCCTCGACGAATCCAACAAATTTATAAAGAATCATATCCACAGTCAAGTTTTCAGAAACTAGGATATTTCTAAGGTTAGTCTACGTGTTATATTGTCGTGTAATTATAAATCCGCGCTGAATGTTGTAAAGAAACCCCCCTTTTCGGATTTATGAAGGTGAATGAGAAATTATTCAGATAAGACATTTCCAAACAGTTCTGCACATTTATCTTGATATCCTTCAACCACATACAAATCCAGCTTTATTCAAAATGGAAACCTTCACGATCTGCGTAATCGTTATGATATGCACATCCCTTGTCTCCGTTATTGAGTTGGTCGGAAAAGACCAACTTTACATTGCAAGCAACATACGACTGCGTTTGGATTTTTTGATATTTGTGTAATGCACTGTAAACTTGTATTTCATACATATTATAATTAGAACCTGCGTCATACTCACTACTTTATAATATTCACATCGCCTACCATAGAATAACCAGTGAAAATACTACCGCGGTAATTGAGGTAACTAAACGACCGCTTAACTATTAAATGGATGGGAATTATTGCTGAGGTTGAAAAGTTTACGGAATTACAAAGTGGGGAATTTGACATAATTTGTTTGTATTTCATTGAAACATGCTGTTATCAAATGACATTGAGTATTGTTGAAATTTCTCAGAAAGAATCTTTGCTTAGGGACTGAATTGTAAGGGATAATACCTTTTTGGTTTACAGGGTACTAACAAAATAATGTATTGGGGAGAAAATGAAAACACTGTGATAATTGAAAGGGATCATGATTTTAAAGACAAATTACCTTTGTTTGATCAAAATCTGTTCACAAGCAGCTGACATGCCCATTAAAAGGATGGTACAGTTCTGCAACGGACTAAGGTCCTGGCCCTCTCTTCTTCAGCTTTCTCTTCTTGATATACAGTGGCCTAGCGTGACCGGACTGATTGGTGCCCCGGTAATTATTGGAGGGGGGAGGGGGGGGGGGGTGCTATATATGTACTGCTTTATTTTTAAACGATTTTCCCTTCATATTTTTTGGGGGAAAATGTCAAATTATTTGTTGTAGTATAATACTCGACTGGCACTGGAACGCCTCTGTGATTGGGGATGGTTTACAATTCGTTACCTATTTATTCCCCTGTATGAACAGCACGTTTGCCGTACAATTAGTTCCATTTTCCCTTTTATTTGCATTTTTTATTTATTTATTTATTATTATTATTAATTTTTTTTTTTTTTTGGGGGGGGGGGGGGGGGGGGCTACATTTCCTGGGGTAACCAATGTTTGTTTGCAAGGGAATTTGGGGGAGGCATAAGCCCTTTTAGTATATACTAACTTGAAGTGTAACTTTAGGAACAACCGCCTCTGACCTTAATATCCGCTGCCTTTAGTTTGTTAATGTGCACTTCCTGTGCAGGTTCATTATTACCATCATTCGTGCGCATATCATGCTGTATAAATGATATCAGGATAGTTGTATTGTTTTTTCAGTAGACTTGATACAGTATGTTCGAACTGGCAATGAGTTATAGCTTAGCACTACTTTACTCCTGCGCTAAACTATATAGTTCGATCCATTACAATACTGCATGGACGCAACAAAACATGAATAGTTCATATCCCCGTGTAAGGGAAAACATTACAATAATATTAAATAACGCTTATGCATTGTGTCAATTTATTTTGGGTCAACTGAATATACATAGCTCCAACTTGGAAGTTATCATTTAACCCTAAAAAGGCCGGGCTATTTCAGGTATCTCTACGACCGAATGGCCCCATTAAGATCTCGCTCCTCCGTGTATTAATTTATCAACAAGCCAATTCTTTCCTGCATAAGAAAACAAGCATGATATTAATGTGCGTTTATAATTCATTTCATAAATGGTGTATTTTAAGCGCTTATCTTGTCAAACTGGAGCAAAATATATGCATTGAAATTAAATGCACACATACAAATACACACAAGCACTCACGCACACACACATAAACGCATACCCACACACACAAACACACACACAAACACACACGCACACACACTCACATCCACACATACGAACATACAATTTATATTTCCTCAATCGAGCCAAAGGGGTCTAAATACAATGCCCAAAGTGTATTTCTTGCCTCAATGTCCAACAGTTATAGCCCGGTCACATATCAACGGATTGCGCAAACGGATGTCAAACGGAGAGCTAAATTTTCCATCAGTTATATACGTTTCTTGTCCGTTCCTTGTCCGGTGATGTACGTTGTTCTATGTTATGTTTTGTACATGAAGCAATGGAGACGACTTTCATCACCGGATAATTTAATTTCGCAAATTGTCTATTCGTTGGGCATACGTTTCCGATATCCGTTGATATCTGATCGGGCCATTAGTAATACACTTTCACGAACAAGCATCGTTCTCTTTTTCAGATGTACAATGGTTAAAGCCAAATAACAGTACTGGGAAAGTAACCGAAAACATCTAAATTTGCCAAACTAATTGATGATTTGATCAATATTGTTGAATACGTTTAAACGGGGCTTGTGTGATAAAATAAGAACCTTAGTATTGTTAAATGCAGACAATATTGGAAGAAATTCAATGTACGCCAGTGAAATTTGGCCCAAATTCACAATCCATTCGAACCTGTCCGCGCTGGGCTGGAGATATCGACAAGCACGCATAGCGTGACCACGTGCGCTAACATAATATTTTGCACGCAGTGTATCGCGGTTGAGTTGGTCTGCGTCACAGATCGTGTTACGTCAAACCTTTTAATGCTTAATTAGTCAAAAGCAGTCTTTGTCCAAATATTTACATTTACATGTACGTTATGATATATTCTTTCACGCATTAGGTGGTGGAAGCATATTTTTCATTGTGTGTGTGTGGGGCTTTTCCAAATACTGTTATTTGGCTTTAAGGCCCTGTCACATATCACCGGATAGCGTAAACGGATGCTCGACGAATAGAACATTTTCGAAACCAAATTATCCGGCGGTGAAATTCGTCTCCATTGCTTAATGCACAAAACATTCCGCCAGATAGAACAACGTATACATCGCCTGACGAGGAACGGACAAGAAACGCATATTTTTACTCTCGTTCGGGCGTCCGTTAACGCTATCAGGTGATGTGTGACCGTGGCTTTAGTTGCTGTTGCGTTTGAATAGACTCGTCAAGCCAATAATCGCCGTTTTGAAACACGTACAAGCCTGAGGCTGTACAGTTTTGTAGTCTTGAATATATAGTTTTCTTATATTGTACTTGTTTATCATATTTGTATTACTTTGACTGATCTGTGTTGTTTTATACCACGTACAAATAAGATAAAACAAACAAAATAAAAATAAATTTTAATCAGCAGCAAAGCTTGGAGTGAAACAAGTTCCAAATCGCTGATTCTTAGCTTGAACAGTCTATTCAAATGCATTATTGCTGAAAAACGATGCCGAGGTGATTACAAAAAAACATAGATGAAGTCTGCCTTTGTGTTTCAAATTAGATAATTGCTTCTTCATATTTTATGATAGCACACTCAAATTCAACATTTCAAGTTCAACATGCACACGTCATGTACATTATGAGAAATGACAAAAGAGTAGAACTGAGTTGTTAACTATATCATAAAAACGGACATTTATTGTTCAGTTCTCGCGGTATGCTCTGTCTGTAAAGTATACATAGACAGTGGCGTAGCGTGGTATGATTGATTTAGAGGGGCACATGAATTCTTGTGGGACGCACTATTATATTTGTTGTATAAGTTGTACCCTTATGTTTTGTTTGATTTGGGGGGGATAACATTATTGGGGGCACGGGGTCACGTACCCCCCCCCCCCCCCCCCCCGAATGTCCCTACACCAGTCCCTGCCCAATCGGAAGCCGACTACGGGTACATGTATTAGTATGATTTACGTCATGACTATAATTCCGTATATATCTAATGAAATATGCAAGTGAATAAACGATAAATTGAAAATTAAAGCATTAATTACTGGTATTCAGCTACAATCATGAAAGGAAAATACACCTATAAATCAAACAGCAGAAAAAAAAGGATTTATATACAGAGTATATGCAGGACTGTGTGTTTTTTAACTCCACGTATTTCTTGTTTCATGCATATATTTTTGTTTACAATGAGTGGTGACTTTACTTAACTGATCTTAGTTACTATTCAATAAGTCTGAAATTAGCAGCTTTAAAACCTAGAAACACATTACTTCCTATTACATTTAAATCTCACGCAGTCATATAAAACTGACTTCCAACTTACAAGTGATGCTACTTTCAGATAATTATTTGTTAAGAATTGAGATCCAATACACAGCATCTCAACTTAGTTTAAAAGCTTATTAATCGTTTGGTATTAGCTGAGTTTGAGTTTGCCCGAATATGACATGCTTTTGCCCGAATGTGTGATGTTTTTGCCCGAAAATATGGCCGTTTTCAAAGCTCCAGGGGTATTTTACAAAGCCAGCTCTATCCAAATTTTATTTGGATGGTTGGATTTTTTAAAAACTTAGCAAGGCCCCTTAACCATGTTAATCATTAATTGATTTTCCATGTATTTTAATTTTGTAACAGCGAATTCAATTCTCCAAAATTGTGAAGTAATTATTTTTCTAGAACTGGAAACTGTCATTGCCAAACAACGATAAATTTGTTTTCTTCAAAATGTAGATGCATGTTTTATTTTAATAACACATGAAGAGTAGAGACAAAAGATAAGTTAAGTAATATATTAATGTTTTGTAAGTCTTTAAATGGACAGCCCTAGTATTCCAGCTTGTTAAACTATATTACAATGCACTCTTCAAACATTCATTGTGGCTGTTTCCAGCAAACTCTTCTAATTTCTTTTGTCATATCCAAGTAAACGTTTGATTGTTAATAACATTTTCCCAAACCAGAATTACATTAATATTTGAATACATTACAAACTCCACTTTCTACATTTCTAGTTGTATCTTAACCACTTTAACAATGTTTTCTTTCTTGTGTCTTGTGCATGATGCTTGATTTGGGAAGGATGGTAAATAACTCAGGTACGTGGTTCTTAAAAAAAAGAGAGAAAACAGAAAGATTAAGCAAGCATAACCATTTAACAATTTCATTCATTTACCTTTCCATGGAAACTGTATTTGTATATTTATCCTTGCGTTGGTTGTTTCATAGTGTGGTACTGAATGTCAGTAAATAATTGTCATGCTACATGATTTGGTTTTTCGAGTACATGGGTCTCATAGCATAATTATTTAAATACATGTACGACTGATCTTCTAATTAATTAATGTATAGTGCAATCAATCAATATGGCATTACTTGATTGTAAATCTTTATGTTACAGGAAACCATGACCAGGGCCCTGTTGACGAAAGAGTTACAATCTATTGTAAAGTTGAAATTAATTGCAAGTCAGATCATGTGACAGAACACACAAATCTGATTGGTTCAAGTATGCAAATTATCTGACTCCCAATGGATTGCAACTTTACAATAGGTTGCAACTCTTTTACCAACGGGGGCTGTTCTGTCCAGTGAATTGTCTAAAATGTTGAAAATTACTTGCTCAAAGAATCCCTTTTTTCTTGAATAATAGTCTTTATACTTACTGTTTTAACGTTTTAATATATTAGCTTTCTCTGTTCAGGCAACTGTACAGTAGCCTGAAACTGATCTTTCACATGCCCCGGCCAATTGGGCAAGTGCTGATGTAGCACCTTGCTTTCATCGCTCTACTCATGAAGCTTTGCTTTAACCCTTAGTCATTGGGGCCTGTTGCATTCAACCTTGTGTTGTGATCAATTGAAACATTGAGATTTAGCACAATTTTCCATTGCATAAAGAGAGTAGCGCTCAATTGCAAGTTGCAAATTAAATGCCACTTTATTGCTTTAATAATCAGGTCAATATGTAGCACCCTGATTTTACCCCTCTTCCGAACTCATGATGCCTTGCTTTTACCATATCATCTATTCTGTTGGGTCTGTTGTGCATTAAACCAAGTGAAACATCGCGATTATACATAATTTTCCATTGCATAAATAGAGTTCCATTCCAATTGCAAGTTGCAAATCAAATGACTTATTGCTTTGATAATAAGGTCAATATTGCTTTAATATTGCTTTAATAATCAGGTCAATATGTAGCACTCTGATTGTACCCCTCTTCTGAACTCATGATGCCTTGCTTTTACCATGTCATTTATTCACTGGGGCTGCAACTTTTTGCTTTAATCAGGTCAATATGTAGCACCCCGATTTTACCCCTCTTCTGAGCTAATGAAGCCTTGCTTTATCCTGTCATTAATGGGGGTGTATTCTGAAAACGATTTAAAGTTAAAATTTATTGTTTCTTCGTCATATCTATGTCAGTAAAATATATTTTAGCAAATCGCTATTTCTTAACTACAGTTTCATATTTTAGTGACGTAGATGTGACGTAGATATAATACATTTTAGCTTAACATCGTTATCAGAATATACCCCCTGAGCCCACATTGTGTATTTGTTCACAGTACCTATGGGAAATAAATCATTATAGGCCCACCCTTTCAATTCATCTTCCAGCTCACATTTAATCGGCTTGTAGAATTTTATGAAACTCAAGAATAATCAAATTATTAGATGCTGCAGACCATAACACCCTTTGCTCTATTTCAGCCACCGATTCTAAAGGACACATCTTGATTTTGAAAATATCAATATAATTTGATTTTTTAAAAAATGGTAAAAAAGGGGGGAAAATAAAGAAGTACAAAGAATGTGACCGACCTCGAGTGTGACCGACCCCCCCCCCCCCCCAAAAAAAAAAAAAAAATAAAAAAAAAAATAAAAATAAATAAAATAATTGTCAGACCATGCTACCTTCATTATGTCACAATGATCCCCTTTACCCATGCCATCTACTGCTTGTTCTTGCTGGACATCCCTCAACTATACCGTTTCATAATCTTACCCATTTATTGTTTTTGGTCCAATTATTGTAACTGCAATTTACTATGTCATCACCAATCGGCATAGAGCATTATTATAGCTATTGGACGCTAACAGCCATTGGAAATGCAGGGCCCATGACCTTGTTTCATAACAGATTAACAAACTATTTACGAATAAAATTAACAAAAGTACAGTGTACTTAATTATGTTTGATATACTGTGTTTAATGGTCATATTTGTGTTATTGTATGATGTTTGATAATGTAACTCTTTATGTATAGCACATAAGCACTATTTGTATGCACATACTGTAGGTGTAACTATCTGTGATAATGTGCCTCCCCGATTAACATTCAATCCTCCAACCTACCCTCTAACTACTGTCACATAACAGTGGTGTATGAATCAATGTTATGTGAGGTTTAGCTCTGTAACATATGTGGTTTATTCCAAGTCTGAAAAAGAAATATAAAGTAAACAATATTTTGCTATTTAAGCTGTTCTCTATTAATCATTGGAACCTGTACCGTGTTTGTTTTGTTTTCAGTATTTAGTATTTTGATGTTGAACCATCTCATCCCTTGTCCATGTACATGTATATGTAAACATTTGTTTCATCATTTGTTAATTGTACTTTTTGCACTTCTTTCCACTTCTCTTTTCCTTATTTTCAATTCTATGAAAATATATGCCATTGCATGATTGCAATGCTAACATTATGTTTATCATTAAGTGATTCTGTATATTTACTATCAGTATAAGTCATCTGCTAACTATAATTATTCTTTCTTCAATTCTCTCCAGGAGGATGGCGAGTTTTCTGACCTTGACTGAGATCATCTGCATAGCAACAGAGTCATCTGGCAACCAAAATAACAAAATCTGCAATGTACTGCAGGCAAAAAAAACAAACAATGCTGCTGTGCCCTGGACCAACCCTTTCCAATTTAGCGAATACCATCGATGTGTAACCCCCTAGATGTGAGTCAATCGTCAAGAGATCATTGTCTAGCATAGCATCAAACTCATCTGGCAACACACAGATGGGCTACTGTCGAAGAAGAATAACAATTATACAATATTCCTTATCCTGGAGTGAATCTTTCAATTAAGATTCATGCCATTGATATGTAAACCCTTCCAGCTTCAGCGTCAAGAGATAAACCAAACTGTTACCGTCTTCTTAGCATTGAAAAGTCATCTGGTAATACACGGAAGAGCTACTGTCGGAAAAGAGCAACACTTCTACAACAATTTATAAGCTGGAGTGACTCTTTTAATTTAGATTCATGCACTGATATGCGAAGCCCTCCAGCTCCAGCCTCACTAGATAAACTAAACGGTGGCTGTCTTCTTAGCATACAAGTCATCTGGTAACCTATATAACAGCAGGTATCATAGGAAAAGACTAAGAGCAATGTTTGTTTGACATTTGCATTGGTGATCATGAACAATCCCCTTTTTACCATTGAATACCATTGATATGTATCCCCATGGAAGTGGCTTCAGCATCAATAAGTCATCTACTTTAGTAACAAAGTTGTCTGGCTACAGACAGGACACAAGCCACTGTAAGAAGAGAGCAAGACTTCTTTAACATTCTACATCCTGCTACTGATCAATTATGTCAGTTGATATTATTTGCTGGTAAGAATTTATTAAATGTATGTCTAGGTCTAGCATTCTATGAATATGAATTTTCATGACATTTAATTTGATATCAAGAACAAAATTTGTGTCATAATTCCAATTGTGCTTGTTTTGCTGAAGCAATAATTATTATTCATTGTATCTTTCGTATTATGAATTATTATGAATGGTGATTGAACTATAATGATAATTGTAATTGACAAAGCCAGTTTTGAAATTAATTGTTTCTATTTGTGACAAGTCGTTTTGGGGTCCTTGTACAAATAACCCTCATGTGTATGATATATGCATCCCTATGTACCACCATTTCAACCAACACTATGTATTTATCTAAATTTCTATTATATTTTTGTATTTTAGTCATGTATATAGAAAGGGCATAAGGGTCTTTGCATCAGATAGTTTTATTTATGGCGTTGTTAGATGTACAGAAACATATTCCAACTTCTTATGTTTAAAGTCGGATGTTTGAGGTGTCTGAATGATAAAAAAGGGTTTGAAATAACATATTGCATTATTTAAAGAGGTTTAAAGCCATATTATTACCTCATTTGTTGTCCTGAACTAGTCTAGCACAACAGACTCGCTTAATTTATGTATCAAAATGCGCTGGTTTATGAGAACCCGATGGTTGAGCACCGGTCTAGCAATCCGGAGGTCTCGGGTTCGATTTTCGGGCGAAGCCTATTTTCTTTTGCTCATACCATTTATTAAGAATATTTCTGGTCAGTTTCCTTTATGTTTGACTTTCATTCATTTATCTCAAGAAGTACCATCTCAACATTTGGAGAGGTGGTTAATAATAATTATCTTTCTCATTCACTCTGGAAAGAAATTGTACATTGATCACTTGTAATAATGAAGCTACTTTTCCCTAAAAAAATGTTTTTTTTTGTTCAGGTAGGATAATTATGTAGGATGGAGCAGTGAAATGTTTCCGCTTACTTGGGTACTCCTTTTAAAGGGTACCATCACCCAAAAATAATATTTTTATACATGAAAGGTAACACCTTTAGTTCATAAAATTATGTTTACAGAAAGAAAAAAAATAATTGGAAAACGCATCACCATTCTAAAGCATGCGTTCATGGGTCTGAATTACGAAGACTAATTTGTCCAGAGTGAACGAATCGTCTGGGATTCTATTGTCTCCAAACGTACGCGTGAATAGCATTGGCGCACTCGCAAATGTTTGGCCTATACGGAACCACGAAATAATACGGCAGTGGTTCCGTAAGTGGTGGTGATTAATTGCTTTGTTTATGAATTATATAACCCTTTGCAAAATGTTGGGTATCTATTTGATGTCATAAAATGATACCAAATCGTACAAATATTTGTTGTTCTTGCCTGGTGGTCCCCTTTAAATGGGTGACATGCTCTGCAAAAATCTACCCACTTAAAATACTAAGCTATTTCTTGAAAATTCCCCTGGAAGAAGCTGCGAAGATTCGTCTTGTCAATGCTCATCGTCTCCCCGCCCCCCAGTATGGTATCGGGAAAGAGGCAGCGCTACGCCCCATCATCATCAGGTTTGCCAATATGTCGGACCGTGACCGTGTTTTGAGCGCTTTTGAGCAGTCCCGCCGCCAACGCCCCAACGGTCAACCGCCTTCTCCCATCGCAACTACCAGTCAGCAAAACTCTCGCCCTACTCCCCAGGGTGAGACTCCAGCGCAACC
The DNA here is from genome assembly GCA_037951105.1 of Echinarachnius parma. Lineage (NCBI taxonomy): Eukaryota > Metazoa > Echinodermata > Echinoidea > Clypeasteroida > Echinarachniidae > Echinarachnius > Echinarachnius parma. Next base: position 15,503 of record JBAMJV010004596.1, on the reverse strand, counting down.
TACGCAACGCCAACAACAACCTCTGTCACCACAGCATCCCGCCGAAGTCGACCATGATCACGGAAATGTCCAGCAATTCGCACGTGTGACTATACGGACGGATTTACCGCCGATGATGAAGAGAGAACGTGGTCGCTTAGCAGCTGAGGCCTATCAATTACGGAAAGACCAGAAGCTTGCAACCCGAATCCGGATAAACGGAACTAAGATATTTCTTCAAACGCGGAAACCCACCGTGCCTGGAGCCCCACAAGCAAGCTGGTCAAATTATAAAGATAAGTAAACTTCAACCTTGCAATGCCCTCTAATAAAGAGAAACTATTATGTTCTAAAGATGAAACTTAAAAAAAAAAATAACAGAGAGAGAGAGTACTGATAACTCATGAACCGTTTCCCCTTATTTCTGTTAAATATAACAGTTTAAATAGCTATTTTATTCATTGAAAAGGGAAAATGAGTACAATGCTGTAATTTTATTTTCATTAGGTAAACTGTTCTGAGTATTTCTACACTTTCTATGAAAAAAATTTTGACTATTCATTGATTTGAGAGAATGTTAATGGCTTAAAAATGAAAAGTCAATATTTTATTGTAATTTTGTTTTTCTCTCAAACCAGAATGCTTTCAGAAATCTGGGTCAGGTCAAAGAGGTAACTCCAGAAATCTTCTTTTATTTTGCATTATTACCCTTTGTATTCTATTTTGTTGAGATGTTTCGTATACACTGTATATTGACTGGGATATCCCCCTGCAGTAAATTTGGGTATTATACTGCTCTCATTTTTAATATGTGTGTTTTTCATGCATATTACAGAAGAACCGCTGCAGTAATTGTATACGCCAGGTTTCCCTATAAATGCAATCTTTGTGTTATTTTTTTGAAGTCTAGCGCCATAGATTCGGTGTCACTCATGCATGTATGCTCTGAACAGTACGTATGATCCTTGTGTTATTCACGCATGTTCATTCTGTTTAACCTCCTTTTCCCTCCATTTTGTCTCCCCAACTAGTATATTTTCCTTTCAGTAATTATCCTTGGTACTCTTGCATGTTGAATTTAGCTTTAAAGCCCTTCTTTACTCATGCATGCTGTTTTTTTTTTTTTTTTTTTTGTAATGTTGAATGCCTTTAGAATTTTGGACGAGGTCATATACTCAACGTCCCTTTTATTTAAAACCTTTCTTTTATTATGCTTCGGTACACTGGACACTCGCTTTCCATGCAGAATTACAATTAAACCACTACTTTTTTATACTTAAGGTTCTCATGTGTTACTCAGGCATGTCAACTTCAGTTTATGTTAGTCCTTGTGTTACTCATGCATGCTACTGCTATGTGCATACAATCCTTGCGTTCATGATTGCCATATATTTACGTCTACAATGATCTGGCCTAACTGGCTATGTACTCATGAACGTCACGCTTACTTTAATAGTACTGATTGTTGCTACTCATTGTATACTCACCCTTGTAATTACTATGTAATAGTCACCTCTGACACCTTTTAGTTATCCTTTTCTGTACATTGTTGATTTTATATTCTTTGCTTACATCTAAAAAGATTTTTTTTTGTTGTTTATATTAAATTAGTATTATGGTTCTAGTTAAAATTTATACAACTTTGACCCCCCCCCCCGATGAGGAGCACTATATATATATATTTTTTTTATTTATTTATTTATTTTTTTCTCTTGTTAATTATATATTCTTCTTATTATTTATTGAAATACCTTTATATAAATTAATTTTGAATAAGGTAGAATTTTAACAACTACCAATATACTGTTTTTCGACTTATTCTTTACTCATAAAGTATTGCATGGCTACATAACTTTGTTATATTAAGGTGGCTATTCATTTATTTGATTTTGATTGCAAATTCTTGTTTTTTATTTTATTGTTGTTATATGTTTTAATAAAATATAATAAGTTATTAAAATATTATGATTATAAACTCCCTTTATGCCTACCACACCCCTCCCGAATCTTACACTATATTTCGTACAGTTATATGTAAAATAATAATATGATTGTTTTTCTTTTCTCACTTTTCATTGCTCATATTGTTAATTTTGTATGAACGTATTCTTTTTTGTTTTGTAGTTTCCCTTGAACCAATTAATTTCTCATCAATTTATTTGTAATTTTTAATGAAATTCTCCTTTTATAAATATTGAACCAATAGTAGCCCCATTCTTCCCCTCCCTTGCCTTCTATTTTTTGTTATGCTTATTTGTGTAGAAATGTATTATTATTATTATTATTAGTATTGGTATTGAAATTGATTAGTCTTTTGATCAGTTGCCTAATAATATATTGCTTGGTTTATACTTGTTATTTATTAATGAATTTAATCCTTGGTTCTTTTTTCGCTTCGTTTTGTTTCTCTTATTCAATTTATGATAATTATTTGTTAATTCGGTATTTAAATCCTTAAATGTCTTACATGACAGTGTTCTGTTTCCATGTATTTTATTCTATTATTTAAAAGGAGCCGTGATAGTACATCCAAATGCCTTGTTACACTCCAAAGGTCCGCGTTCATTCATTTCATCCTCCATTTACTTGTATGTTTTTTTTGACATCAGAATTTTCTTGTTTATGTTTGTTTCTTTGTTGTATTTATGTGTTTTGTTTTTCTTCCTTTCTTCGTCTCTGCTGCATGTTTTCCAATTCTCTCTGTTCTTCTGATTCCTCAAGTTTTCCATCATCACATAATGGAATTAGTGCCGGCATGCTTATATATATGAATATATTCTTACTTTATTTTTTTTGGGGATACTTCTTCCTTTCCTTATGATGAACCCTAATGCTAATCCTTTTTATCCCTTAAATAATGATGACTTATTAGATTTATTTCGTCCCAACCTTACTAATAATATTGATATTGACTCTTTAAATACCTATGATGATTCTGTTGCTAATAATATTAATTTTTCTTCTGAAGAACTTGTTTTGGATTTTGATCATGATGATCCTGCACACAATACTCTTACTACATACATTACTACTAATCAATTCCATAAATTTATTAAAGAATTTAATGTTGATACTTTTTCATTATTTCATTTAAATGTAAGAAGCTTAAATAAGCACTTTGATGATTTACAATTATTATTAGATAACCCTTCCCTTCAACAAATGTATGTAATTGGTCTTACAGAAACTTGGCTGTCTCACGATACTAATCAATCATTTTGTCTTAATGACTATAATTTTATTTGTAATAACAGGCAAGGAAGAGTTGGGGGTGGTGTTGCTCTTTATTTATTAAAGAAATTTAGTTATTATGTTCATAGTAATATTTCTGTTAGTAATGAATTTGTAGAAACTCTTTTTATTGAGATAATTATTTCTGGCAATAAAAATATAATAGTTGGTGTTGTTTATCGTCCCCCAAATTCAAATGCTAATGATTTTTTATTACATATATGCAATTTGCTTCATAATCCTATTTTTCTTAATAATTATTGTTTTATAATGGGTGACTTTAATATTAATTTGCTTAAAGATGATACTCCCGATTCAAGAGAATTCTTAAATACTTTCTTATCTGCCTCTTTTTTGCCACCTATTACGAAATCCACGCGCGTCACTAATCAGTCTGCTACCCTCATTGATAATATTTTTTCTAATGTCATTCCACATCCTGATTCCCATATAATTCTTTCTGATATTACTGATCACTATCCAATTATGACTCATTTTACTGTTTCCCAATCTGTAAATAATGGCTCTTATCCCCTTAGACGTAAAATTACACATGAAAATGTTACTCGCTTAAATCAAGCTTTAGATTATATTGATTGGTCCCCAATATATAATAATGATAATGTTGAAAATTCTTATGATACTTTTTGTAATGTATTGAATGAACAATTAGATGTTTATGTACCTTTGCAACGAGATAAAAATAATTATAAGAAGACTCCTAGACTCCCTTGGATATCTAAATCATTATTGAGGTCTATAAATAGAAAAAATAATTTGTATTATAAATTTAAATTAGATAAAACAGAAAAGGCTCGGGAGAAATACACATCATATAAAAATATTTTAACACGAATTCTTCGTTTAGAAAAGAAAAAATATTTTGAAAAATGTTTAGATTTATATAAACATGATATGCAAAATACTTGGAAAATAATTAAACAAGCCATGAATTTACAAGATAATAGACATGATATAACCAAAATCAAATTTAATGATACTATTTTTGAAGACCCTGTAACCGTAGCGAACATTTTTAATAATTATTTTTCTACTATCGGCGATGATCTTGCAAAAGATATCCCTCCATCTAATAAGCAATTTGTTAATTTTTTAGGCCCTTCCAATGAAAACTCTATGTTTTTGGTTCCTACTAATAGAAATGAAATTATAAATATTGTTATGAATTTACATAATAAAAAAAGCTCTGGATATGATGGCATCAATAATTTCATTTTAAAGAAGATTATTTTGAATATTGTTGATCCATTAGTTCATATTTTTAATTTATCATTATTAAACGGGCAAGTGCCGAATGTCATGAAAATTGCGAAGGTTATACCTCTTTTTAAGAAGGGTGATAAATTAAATATTAATAATTATCGGCCAATATCTTTATTGTCTTCATTCTCTAAAGTTTTGGAAAAAATTATATTTGTTCGAACCGTTTCTTTCTTAAAGCAAAATAATATTTTGTCAAGCACTCAGTTTGGGTTCAGAGAAAAACATAATACTATTCATGCATTATTATCCTTTATTGATAAAGCAGCTCATTCATTTGATGAGTCCTCGCACATGATTGGTATTTTCCTGGATTTCTCCAAGGCCTTTGACACGATCAACCACGAAATACTACTTAATAAACTTTATCATTATGGTGTGCGTGGAAAGGCCTTGGAGTGGTACAGGAATTACCTTTCTAATAGGCAACAATATGTATTTTTGAATAATAATAAATCATTAATGTCTCATATTAATTGTGGGGTAGTATTTTAGGCCCCCTTTTATTTATAATATACATAAATGATTTTTGTAGGTCATCTAATATTCTTTCGTTTATACATTTTGCTGATGATACTAATTTATTTTTTTCTCATCATGACCCACTTGTACTTGCTGAAACAGTCAATAATGAATTATGTAAGGTTCTTCAATGGATTAGAGCAAATAGGTTATCTCTTAATCTACAGAAAACAAAATATATGTTATTTAGTAAATCAATTGATTTATTGCCTGTTAATATTTCTTTAGAAGATTATTCATTAGACTGTGTTCCTTTCATTAAATTTTTAGGAGTAATTGTTGATAATAAATTAACTTGGAAACATCATATTGACAACATTTGTAATATAATATCTCGTAATATTGGTATAATAAATAGACTTAAAACACATCTTCCATTAAAATCATTATTAATGCTTTACTCTTCTTTAATACTACCATATTTAAATTATGGCTTGCTGGCTTGGGGCAACACTTATCATAGTTATTTAGATAAATTATTTTTATTGCAAAAGAAGGTCTTACGCATTATTTTTAATTTATCTCCACATTACCACACTGATTATTTATTTTTGGAAAATGAGTTGTTAAAGATTCATGATTTATATTCCCTACAATTGGGACAATTTATGTATAATTTTAATAAAAACCTTTTACCTTCCGCGTTTAATGACATGTTTGTAAAAAATCGTACGTTTCATAATTACCCGACAAGACATTCAGAAGAATTTCATTTACCCCGTTTAAGAACTCTTTCAGCTCAATATACATTCTTTTATGAAGGCCCCAAATTTTGGAATAATCTTAGTGATCACATTAAAGAGTCCCCTTCCCTCAATTCATTTAAAAAAAAATTAAAGTTATTTTTATTACAGTCTTACAAGTCCGATTGACTCGCTATAAATATATCATCCCCCACCTCTCAATTATTCAACCTTTGCCCTTTACCTCTTAAAATATGTCATCGTTTCTATTCCTCCCTTTTCCCCACAACAATTGATATGTTGAGCACGATCCATACTTTCTTTCTCCCTCTTCTTTTCTACTTTCTCCTTCCATGCAGCATTTTTTGTCTTGTCTTTGTTCAGTATTGTATTTGTCTGTCATACATTTTCTATATTGTATGTTTTCGTTAGCTTTTTTTTTTCAAGTCTGTGAGAGCTCCGATCTTAAACTGATTTTAAACTTTTTTGTTCAACTTCAAATCACCATTTCAGACTTTTTTGCTACAATCTAAATATATTTATAACTTTGCTCTGACGCTTCATAGTCTTTGTTATTGTCATTTATTTTGTTTATATATGCTATATACATTTTTGTATAGTATGTCAATTTTTATATTTGTTGCTTTTTGTATCATTTCAAATCAAAGAAGAAACACATTTTTGTTTTTCTTTCATTTGCAATTTTTGTTTTTTGTCAAAAAAAAAATAGATTGATATTTTGATTCGTTTGCTGTTTTTGTTTTGTCTTGTTTAAACAATTATTTGTATACGTCTATTTTTGTCTGAGGGATTCACATTTTACAAGCAATACGCTTTTCAGTGGATCCCTCCACTTCTTCAGACATTATTGATAAACAAATTAATAATCTGTAAATATATAATGTGCCCTGCCGGTGGGAAGTTTGAGTGCACCCGTTGTTAGTTATCTTTTGTTACATTTTATTTTTGTAGTATTTTATGTCCAGATAATTAGTCTAAATATACTTGTACTGGCCAAAAGTTTGATTACACTTGATGTCAGGCATTAAACAAGATGTTTATACCAAAGGGTGTGCTCGGGCTTTTTGACCGATGGGGTATATATATATATATATATATATATATATATATTTTTGCAATGAAATGTAATACTCTTTGAATTTCGATATTGTTTATTTATTGTTGTTCAATTAATGTTATTATTTTCTGTAAATTTGCTATTTTGTAATTATTGTAATATCTCTGTTGAAGTGAAAAAATAAACTGAAACTGAAACAGACACCATTGCATTATTGTATGGGACTTGATGAGATTTTGTTGTATCATATTCTACCAGTCCCAAAACAATCTTTAACATGTTTACCAGAAGTTATGCCCATGTTAATTACTATGATGTTTATGTTAATAATTTAAAGTAAAACCTACAAGGACCAAGATAAACAAGTGTATGAATATTTTATTTTCTGTTTCCCTCTTATGAGTTATTTAATTGATTTTGATTTTGCATATCATTGTCAATGTAATTATTCAAAAACAATGAAAATGCACAATCTGGATTGAAGAGAAATGTATGCATGGCTTAACATCAATGGAACATACTATTATGAATAGTTGAATGTGATATGTTCTGCTTGAAACTGATGCATATTGATTAATGAGCCATAAATAGCTCTGGTAAAGATAAGGTCGCTTTTGTCCCAAAAGCAGGAATTTAAGACTGGCAAATTTGTTATGTTTCTCAAACTTTGCAAACATGATTTAAATGAAATTAATCCAGTGTTACTTTTGGGGTCGAATCAGTCCAATAAAGGGATCAATAATATGAGATTTAATTATTTTTGAACAATTATGAAAAGTAACCTGTCCTTGACCAGTAAATATCATGTTAAACGTACGCAGTATGTAGCCACATTGAATGAAAGCTTGAACATTTTGGTTTGTAAGACCATCTGAAATGGCCATGTATGAAAATAAATTTATATCATACAATAAATCATTGAAATGTAAATAGTAAACATAATAATTTGCTTTATTTTTGATTTATTGAAGTGCCTTAATTGTTTGGGGTGTATGCATTTTTCATATACATGCTAACAATTATGCTTGAACAAACAAACACGGTAATTAAGGAGAGTAACAATACTAACTCAGTGCAATGATATTGCAATAACCAATACATTTCAATATTTCAGGTGCAGAACTTAATTCTTAAATAACGGCCCTATCGTAATCATTATGACTGTGGTATTAGTGAATCGTCCGGGATTCTATTGTTTCCAAATGTACGCGTGAATAGCATTGGCGCACTCGCAAATGTTTGGCCTATACGGAACCACGAAATAATACGGTAGTGGTTCCGTAATTGGTGGTGAATAATTGCTTTGTTTATGAATTATATAACCCTTTGTAAAATGTTGGGTATCTATTTGATGTTATAAAATGATACCAAATCATACAAATATTTGTTGTTCTTGCCTGGTGGTCCCCTTTAAATGGGTGACATGCTCTGCAAAAATCTACCCACTTAAACAGACACCATTGTATTATTGTATGGGACTTTATGAGATTTTGTTGTATCATATTCTACCAGTCCCAAAACTATCTTTAACATGTTTACCAGAAGTTATGCCCATGTTAATTACTATGATGTTTATGTTAATAATTTAAAGTAAAACCTACAAAGACCAAGATAAACAAGTATTTAACTTGTAAAAAAAGTGGGGATTGTTTGTCTTGTATACAGGTAACCCCCGCATCAAAAAGTGGGGGATATATCCCCTATCCCTCGAGATCATACGCCATTGGACCCACTAAAACACACGCTGTTGATCCCATGTGTATCTCCTGGTAGACAGACGTCGATCCGTTTTTGCGAATGGGGTGGGGGGGGGGGGGTAATTTGAAAATTTGAAAAAACACTGACAGAGGTAAAACTAAGCCCCACATTGGCATGCCCGAAAATTTAAAGACGGGGTCTAAAGTTTATTTATCTTATTACAAAACACGTTTTCATTATGCGCTCATTGAATGTGTCTTGATGGCTTGAAGATGACTATTGGCCCCTAAATAGGGTCCAGGGGGCGAAGCCCCCGGAAGCTTTTCGATTTCAGACATTTGCAACTCCTATAATGTGTATAAAATAGTGAACCTACTCGTAGCGTATTTTTAAAGGGCATAGCGAGGAAAAGATTGAGCCTTGCATGAGATAGATAGATATATATATATATATCGGTATTCATTGAACAAAATTAACAAGACTGTAGTCCGAAGACTAAAATGCCTTGCGTACATGAATATATGAACATACATGAATAAATAAATTACAACACAATACAAATATAATTTAACATCAAAATACAACAAAATGATACATATTTATGAATGCATTTGGCAAGAAAGGCACTAACATTAAAAATGTGATTATTATAATATGCATATTCTCATTTAATTTTATTTTTAATATAACAATAACAAAGAACCAATTCACTAATTCGTTACTTACTTTTAAATATGTAATATAACTAAATATTGAATCTAACAAAGTGTAAATTAATACAGTACATGTATATCTTTTGAAAAATTACAATAATAAGCATCACAAAAATGCAAAAATAAGAGCATAGAAATTATTTAATTAAAGGATATCAAATCCCACAATCTATTTTATTATCATATTCCTAACATAAATTAAGTTTATCATACTCAATAACGAGTAGATCTAACAATCAAATGTAATATCAAAAGGGAAGCAATACAGGGTATAAAGATTGAGTAATAAAACAAGTCTTAATACATGTTATATTCCTAACACAAATTAAATTTATCGTATTCCATTTATACAAAGTACATTAATACAAACTATGTTTAATTAAAATTGAGTAATTCAAATTGTTTAACTTGTATTATATTCTTAACAGAAATTAAATTTAACATTCAATAGCAAATCCAAAGTATCATCAATTAAAATAGAATAATTAACTTAATTTTATCTTACATGTTCATTATATTCTGAACATAAATTAATTTTTATCATATTCAATAATAAATACAAGGTAAATTAATACAAAGTATCTTCATATGAAATTGAGAAATTAAATAATTTATTATGATTGTTTTCAATAACAGATACAAAGTACATTAATTAATACAAAGTATTTTCAATTAAAAATGAGACTTGATTAAAAACGTTCTTATTTTATATTATATTCTGAACATAAAATAAATTAATGATATTCAATAACATACAAAACTAATAATCAAATGTAATATGATATAAAAGGAGGCAATACAAAATATCTTTAAAAAGATTGAGTAATTAAACGAGTTTTAATTTTTGTTATATTCGTAACCAAAATTAAATGTATCGCATTCCATTTATACAAAGTACATTATACAAAGTGTCTATAATTAAAGTTGATAATTAACAAGTTTCAATTTGTATTAAATTCTTAACACAAATTAAATTTAACATTCAATAACAACTACAAAGTCCATTATTACAAAGTATCTTCAATTGAAATTGAATAATTGACTAAGTTTCATTTTTATATAATATCCTTAACATGAATTAAATTGATCTTATTTACTAACAAATATGTAAGGATCATTAATAGTTTACAAAGTATTTTCAATTAAAAATTGAGATTTAATTGAATACATCTTTATTTTATAATTTATTATTAACATTTATAAATGAAATTGATCATAATCAATAACAGATAAATCTAATGATTAAATGTGATATTAAAAAGTACATTAATTGAGTAATCGAATGAGAGATGGCATCGAGGATTGCCTATAACGTTGGGTCCGAGTCTGAGGCATATGGAGGATTTGAGAATTCCGTAAATTTAGACCGGTTAAATCAAAACGAGTTTGGGGCAATAAATGGCGATGACGATCAGAAAGCAAAAGAGATTTAGCAAATTGAGTTAAAATTAAAGTGCGACGATCACAAAGGGTTTCGAGGTTGAACCTTTGTAAAAGAACACGGTATGAGTCAGATTCGGGCCAACAAATCATGTTGAGGGCTCTCCTTTGAACACGTTCAACTTGATCACTTTGACTAACAGTAAGATCAGGGCTCCTAACAGGGGCAGCAAACTCCAACAGTGGTCGTATATACATGGTAAAAATTAACACTAAATCAAGAGTTTTAAAACCATTTCTTTTCAACTTACAGAGAATAAACAAACGCCGAGAAGCATTACTGACCATCCGCTTGACCTGTTGGTCCCACTTTAAATCATTTTGGATAATAACCCCAAGAAGTTTAATTGAATTAACAACTTCAAGAGGGGAACCATTAATCATAAGTTGCAAAGGAGGAGGAGTCTGTTTAAAAAAGGAAATCTGCATCAATTTACACTTTCCATCTTTTAAATTCATATCATTTAATAAACACCAATCAGAAAGCATATTAATGTGTGTTTGCATTTGAGATTGCTTAAACTTATGCAAAATTTCTTCCAAAGTTAAATCATCAACATATTTCCAACGATAAAGACATAAAATTGAAGCGTCATTAATAATGATTAAAAAAATAATGGGGCCTAAATTAGTACCCTGAGGTACATCGCAAGATGTACGCTCGGAAGTGGAAGTAACACCATGATATCGAACAGTTTGAGAGCGTCGAGAGAGAAAACTACAAATAGTGGGGATGATAGCTCTGTTGACACCAAGCTGAATGAGTTTGTTAATTGCTATCGTATGATTGACGTGGTGATTGACGTGATGGATCCACGTTATCATGTACTATAGAGCCATCGATTAGAGTCTAGGGCATTGTAAGCTCCCATGAACAGATGAAACTAAGCAAGGGCGTCAACAACTTTTCAAAAGTGGAGGGGGGAAATTGCGAGGAAGCGAAGCGACCGAGCGGGGGAGGGTTGTGGGAGGGGGTGTCCCCCTTCCACAGTAGGGAGCTTTTGTATTTTGGGGCGTGAAATTGTGCGATTTGGTGCACGCCCGAGACAGAAATTTCACATAATATGAAGTGTTCAACTGTATAAGCTATGGAACCAAACAAACATAATGAAAAAGAAAGGGGGACAATCTCCTCCACTTTCAAATGTGGGGGGACATGATATTCCAATTTGATTTGTGTTCAGCGCATATGGACAGAATCGAAAAACATAATATTATTTCATTTCTGTGACGGTGTGCTATAGATGAGGGTCTAATAAACTCCGTTTGAGATTTGCGTTTGAGAAATTACATTGCCCAACACATTTGGAAAGGTGAGTTCCCACAACCGAAATGAAACTTGCAATATGAGAAACTGTATGCGCGCGAAGCGCGTGGCAAAAAAGGATATTTGCAGTCCTTTTCCCAAAAAAACCCACCAAGTCATTTACTTTTTACGATTGGTTACAAACTTCGGCTTATATGATAACGATAATGCGTTTCATAATAATGGAAAAAATGTATTATGTCACTTCGATGTTCGTGTTCTTCCATTAGCTGGTGACGATCAGCCTACATGGCATGACATTTATCACCCTCACACCTTCTCTCTTCTTTTCTCCTCTCTTTTCTCTTCTCTTTTCTTTTCTCCACTCTCTCTAAGTTCTTCTTTTTTTTTTAGGCTGAAAAGTGGTACGGACGAATCCGTACCATCCGTAGCGGCTCCGACGGGCCTGTTATGTAGTATGTATAGCCCTATAATGCTCATTTTGAAGTTATTCCTGATATATTGGTTTTTGTGTGTTTAACTTGTCAAAAGGGGGCAAAATCGATGCATTAAATCTAAATGCATACACATATATACACCCACGCACACACATACACACAATTTCATGCACGCACGCACAATCATACACAAACACACACATGCACAAGCATACACAAACACACACATGCACACGCACACACAGGCACACACAAGAGCATGTTCATCCAATAAACATCTACGGTAAGCACAATGCATGAATACATTCTTACATACAAGCCTACCACTGACTGTTACACACACACTTTCTGCTACACATGCCACCTTACCCTATCACAAAGAACACAGTGTGGACCACAGTGTTAAATTCGATTTTTTTTCACAGTGTAAAACCAAACTCACACTGTGACCACACTATGAACACACTGTGAGCGCACTTTTGCCACAGTGTGAAAATTGCCAGCGCTCACAGTTTGTAAAATTGGACGCTCAGAAATTTCACTGTGTGAGTTGGCTTTCTCACTGTGAAAACGCCCCAATGTTACAGTGCGGTCCACACAGTGAAACACAGTGTGTTCACACTGTGTTCTTTCCAGCTGGGAAAACGGCATTAAAGTGAATACGATGTACAAATCATATACATTTCCAAACATTTATTTAGGACCTATGCACACAATTCGTTAATTAATCTGAAAATTATACAATAATGCTTAATGATTCCTGTTTGAACATCGTATGGAAATAATGTACTTTGTACAATAGTTCTTGATATTATATCGAGTTTCGAAGAAGCACCTTTAACAAGTTATTATTTTTTACATTGTATATGTAAACACCACAAGCGTAAAAGACGATGTTGACACAATGTATGTCTTCTATTGCGGTATATATTGAACCTTCGTTTATAATGGCACTTACTGCACCTATAATTATATACGCGTTTAATGGTCATGCAACCACTAGTTTTTATACAATTCAAACACCAGACAAAACATTATGTCCGTTCTCACTGGCGCAAGTAATCGTGATGCAAATTTCGCTATCCAAATTTCGAAATTTGTTGCCGTGTGGACATACAATTTTGAAAATAATCGCAATGAGGATAGCGATGAGAATCGCGATGCAAATCACGCCTAAGTTTTGCAATTTTTCAGAAATCATCGCGATTATGTGGATTTATGGTGATTATTTGGAGCGCGCTGCGTGTGTGAACGGTCAACAGAAAAATAATTTCGAAATTCTGATCGCGATGCAAATCGCGCTAAATAAGCCTGTGTGAACGGGCGCAAATAATTTCGAAATTCTGATCTCGATGCAATTCGCGCTAATTAATCCAGTGAGAACAGGCCTAATGTCAACGTATGAATGATAAAATATGACATGCGCTGCACACATGATGCCCATGGTCATGTACGTTATAATGATACATCGGCATTATCTGGGAATGTTGACCAGTATATATTATATACATTTTTAATCCATTCATTGACATTATTTGGTCAATTTCATCAGATAAATTATCTCATAGATCACAATCATGAGTCGAGATCTATTTTATTTAATTTTATTTTCATTTTATTTCACCAGGGAACCGTAACTCAGCCAATGACTGTATTTCAGACGGTCCCTGAAATTAAAACAATACATCATAAGAACAAAAATATTAAATACAGTATTTACAAATTACAAATATAAGAAAACAACACATTTTACACAAGTTAGGAAAAAACAAACAAACAAATAAAAAAAAAAAAAAGAAGGAAAAATATACATAATACTGTACTGTTTTAAGAAAATTTGAAAGGCATTAAGGATTTTGTCTGATCTGAAAGACCATTCCACTGTTTTGCCCCCCTATAAATCATACTTCTATGCTTAAAATTGGTTGAACATTTAGGAATCTCAATTTCCAAACAAGCATTTCTCAAATGATAAGAAGATTGTTTAAAGGTAAAAATCTGACATAAACTAGGTGGGTACATATTATAACATATTTTATACATCACATACAATAGTCGAGTTTTCAATCTTTTATCAATTGTACTAATTCCAGTTCGATTATAAAGTAACTGCGTAGAATACATCCATTCGACATTCAAAACAATACGTAATGCTCGATTCTGTAATTTTTGTAATCGGTTTAACCCTAAAAAGGCCGGGCTATTTGAGGTCTTCCTACGGCCGGGGGGGGGGGGGGGGCATAATATGCCCCCCCCCCCCCCCCCCCCCCGTTAAGATCTCGGCCGCGGAGCGGCCGATCGCCGTGAAAATTTGCACGCATGATAAGTGAAGTGTAAAGAATACAATGGTAATTTTAATATTTTGAAAAATGTATTAATTTTTATATTTATGGTAATTTACGCAAATAAGGTCATAAAATTCATATTTTTAACCCATAAATCATATATTCTTCATAATTAAACTCTAGTTTTCACTACATATATTCTTTAGAGCATTTGGAATAATAATACGAATTTTTTTTTGGAAGAGCCAGGTTCTTCCTTATGTTTTCTATTGTTTTCATAATTTCTTATGTATTTCATTGTTTTTTTTTTACTTATGTATTTTATTGTTTTTGTTGTTTATTTATTTCTAACTATAATTCAACTATTTTGAACCCCAAAACAAACATAAAATGTAAACAAGAACAAATAACCAATGATATAGGCCCTATATACCTCCTTTTACGAAAACTGATATAATTTCATATGTTTTGTACACATATCACGAAATTGAGCGATTTTCGGCCTGACATGCATAGACAAAAGGTCACGTGACTTCGTAACGGTAGGTCCGATTTTCAAAATTTTTGTTTTAAAATATGCGCAAGACCCAAAAGAAAAAAAGTCACCAAGCAGCGGCGTGTCATCTTACCGCGCTTTGGAGCAATACAAAAAATCGCGGAGGGGGGGGGGGGGGGGGGCATTATGGCCCCCCGGCATTATTAGGGTTAAACTGCCCTTACCACAATTTTCCCATATAACGTCACAATAATCTAATTTTGATTAATAATACTTTTATAGAACAACATGGCTGAGCTTTGTGTTATATATGGTCTAATCCGTTTTAACAAATAATCTATGACAATGATGAAGATAAAAAAACGTATGTATTCGTATACTCTCGGATACAGT